>SZWC01005942.1:124498-138063 GCA_023375785.1 Penium margaritaceum
ATTATAAGTTTGATTTCAGTCTTTTGCTTCCGCATATTAGAATTCGAAGTTCGCTTCTTAGCTATACAAATTCTAAGCAGCATTGAGATTGCATTATTGCATCAAAGCACGTAGTGACTTTGTCATTACAAGCTCTCAAAAACTCAAAAAAGCGGAAAACAAAATAGCAATGACGCAGCAATATGAGACACTAACACAAAACTTATGAGATTGTGCATCGGCATGGCAAGAAAAACCATTGAGAGGGACGGCTCCTTATCACAAACAACGACTCCGAGATTGCTTTCATAAAAAATCATTTATCAACAAGAGGAAAAGAATTTGTTATTATCATCCTCACAACTTTTTTTGAATTGAACATTTAGAAAGAATGACCAAACGTGTCACATAATTCCCTTTCCAATTTTGCTTCCAAGATTCCAAGCAGTTCTTAATTCTTTGGTGTCATTCTTAAGTCATTAGGATCATTCGACAATGTGCATTATTATAAGTGGAGGACAAAGACATCACCTAGCATCTTCTGTGGAGTTAAAAAATTTCCCTAACTCTTGTCAAACTTAAGATCATGGGTACCATATTTTACGAACAAACCTTTGGGTGCTAATGAAATGATGCCATACATTCTGAAATTCATATAGAGGAAGGAATCACCTTAAACATCAAAGGCGAGTACATGAGGGCAAGAGACGCCTAGTCCTCCTAGATGGGAATTAGTATAACCTCTTCATTCATTATGATAAGGGACCTCCTTCAAAACATGCTTTTGACCATACAAGAAAAACGTAGTGGTTTTCTAGCTTCTTCACTATTAACTCGTGTGTTTTTGTAAACTTCCTAAACAACCACAACATTTGATGACAAAATATTCAAAGGGCAACACTCTTCATCTTTCCAGGTGCGCAAGGTAGTTTGCACAATCTTCCTTATCTTAATGGTAGCTCATCTACCACTTGGAACAACCATTGGTTAGCCGTCTACTAGGTATTAACAACCTTTCTTGACCGCTTACTTGTCGCCGACCGGTCAAACAATGGCTCGTGCCTTGCTTAAACAAGGTTCCATCCCTTCCTTAGAGTTTCTTCAAAATCTATGAGCTTCATAGTGATCAAAAAATAGTACAAGGATTGCAGTTTCTATGGATAACAAGAAAAAAGGGGGGAGAAGCCTAGTGAGCCCATTTGTGCTCGTGATTTTTTCTCCCATGAACCGGCCACATTGGGGCAATTGGTCAATTGAATATTCATGTTGAAATTTCAGTAAGTTACCATCCGCACCCTCGTAATGTTAAGGACAATGACTACGCTCCCTTTGCAACCACCCTTTTTAAAGTGAAATAATCCTGAGAAATCTACTACGTCATGTGCTTACAAGTCAAGGGACCATGTTTACGACATCAACCATCAAGTAAGAGGATGTGTTTTGATTCACCTAGTTATTCTGGTCAAGATTGGGCTTAAATTAATTACATGGTGCATTTTATCCATGTTGGATGGGCAAAACATCCACCTCATTGAATGTAGTGAGGTGAAGCGTGAATCCTTGCCTCTGTAAGATTAAAAGGTACCCTTGGAGGCCCTTTAAGGGTGTGAACCATGAGCTTCCAGCCTCAGGGTAGTTGGTTGGTCTCTTACTACCTCTCGATACCTCTGGAGTCTCTTCTCTTACCAATGCATCTTCAGCCTTGAGTGGCCCTTTAGTTGCTAGTGACCTTTCATCTTTTACTATCCCTTCATGTTTTATGTCACTCCTTAACCAACCTAGATGGTTATGATATCACCTAAGCAGTTATGTAATTACCTACAACTTACAAGGAAGTAACTCCCATGGAGGCCCTTCGGGGACTACTTCAAGGGACTCTAATCACTTAGCTTAATATGCATTGTCTTGCCTTTAGCCATCATCACATTTCATCTGATGCCTCGAGTGTTTACCTCTAGTCGCCTCTGCCTCCAACACTACAAGCAAGTACCTTAGGACGCACCTCCACAAATGTTTGTGCCTTCCGCAGTGCAAGCTAGTGACTCTAATCTAGGTCTTGTTTCAATGCATCCAAGGTGGGCTTGTTTGAAGTCCACAAGTCTACACTTGTGGCTTTATCTTTGCACCTTGTTTAAAGAACATTTTATGTACTTCTATTTGCGATCTTCAAGTTTGTATCCATATTTCACATTCTTCCAAGCAAAAGTTGGCCATTTAGATTTAAATTTGTTTTCAACAAACATCCTTCCAAAAAATTCTTACAATACATATTGATTCAGATGCAAATGTTTTTTTTTTAAGATGTTTGGATTCATCCTACTAGAACATGACTTACTTTTACTTGGCCTTGTGGTCCAGCTCGATGCATTTCCTGAATTGTCTGTCGTCTTTTCAGAAGATGTAATGAATCTAGTGAAAAGCTGTAACATTTTTAATGTTGAAGAACAACGTCTATCTAAACTAATGTTTAACTTATGGCTTTGATCTATTTCGAAGTAAGATAGAATAACGGGAAAAATGTAAAATGGTGCTCATTTGTAATTAGCACTTTAATTAAAGAGGCCCCCTAAAGCTCCTTGCAACTTTTTCTCCCCACAAATGAAAACACGCATATATGGCGCCCCATCAAAATGAGCACGAAATAATGTTCCTCTCCCCTTGGATAGCATGTAAAAATTGCACCGAGCAAAAATGACCTCTTGTTAAGTAACACGCAAAAATAGCACCCCCTATTCGCAATGTCATGCCATCAACCACATTTTGGATCTATCGGGGGTGTGTAAATTTTGTCTTTTACGTTCTATCTTGACAAGAGATTATTCTGTTTTGGAAAAATCCCATTGACTTGTTTATTTCTTGGGCGGTTTTTTGCGACGCCTTTGCCAACACGGTTTCAAACGTGCAATGCTGCAATGGTTAGATTCATGCTTAATTAAGTTGCGTTCTACATTAATCACTTGAGCTACGAGTGCGGGTTTGCGTTATCATCAGACGGGTCGATCCCAATAAGAAATTCTTAGGTCGGAGAGATTCGTTAAGATCCTTTAAGCGACGTCACCCTTCTATCGATACTTTCATTGCGCGGTCAGAGGCTACTAAATTGTCGAAGATAAGCTCTTGCCCTCCTTTACATGTGGAGAGATATTTGTGCGACAAAGGATCTTGTCCATAGACATTGTGTCGTTTCGATGGACACAATCAATCGCGTCACTGGGCAAAATATGAGATGCCGGTGGACTCATTTATCAAATGCATTGCAAATCCATGTTTACGGACATTTTCGCTAGTCCATCGTAAACTCCTCTCTTGCTTGCCTTATTTTTTTGCACTCTTCATTCCGGATGGCGAAAATGAGGTTTTGCTCGCCATAGATTAGTATAAACGTTGCATACATTTTTAGAAATAAGAAGGCGGTCAATACATATTTCTATGATGACGGCCCTAGGCAAAAACACCTGGTTTCGTAAGTATTTTGCAACATCCAATCAACATGTAACTGTTTCAAGAACAAGTTTAGAATGCCAGGCACCTTGTAATGAACGCGAGAAGACTGACCAGATGGCTGAGCTTTCCGGGCTAAGTAAAGCGAAGCAACATTTCCCCATCTTTTCTTTCCTTGCTTGATCAAAAATTGTTTGGCTTGCCCTCGTTTAGGCACCGTATTGATGTCCTTGAGGTGCCAACATCTACATGCTGATGGATGTTGTTTCGTTGCAACAGTCGATATCGAATAGACGAGTGACGCATTTTCGCCCAACCTTCATTCTCCGCTGGCGTCGAGTAGATTTCACCAGGCGGCATAGATTTTCATCGCCTAGACATCTTCCGCAAGGACTGTTATGTTTGCGATATCTCCATTGAGCGACAAGGATTTTCTCTTCGATGTTGGGAAAACCGTGTATGATCGGAAAGCATGTTTTCAGAAACGAGCATCCTGATAAGGTTTTTAGGAGCTTCCATGAGAAACGGGAAAATACAGTTTTCTACAAAGAGTTCTTAAGAGCAAATGGGACCTTCTTTCTTCTCTAATTCATATATTTACTGTTTCTTAGAAAAGCCGCCATTTCTCAGAAATGGCGAGGTAAACAGTTGGAACGCCGGAAAGAGAGATGATCGATTAATATCAGGCACCGTGTTGATGTCCTGAGATTTTTATGCGATGTTAGCATCTAGATTAAGTGACGGCTCGCTACAGTAGTGCGATTTTTCTTACGTCATGAACCTCGCAAACGTATGTTTGTGCACATACAAGGACCTATCATCTGAATTACATGGAACAGGGCTGACAGGTTCATCAGAAGAGATGAGCATGGCCCTAGTATCTCGCCAGCTCATGATTTTAGTCGATTTTCTCTCTTGCCGGCGTTCCAACTATTTACCTCGCCCTTTCGAAGAACGCAGAAGTTTTGAGAACAATTCAATGTGGGACTAAGAAAAGATAAAAGGTCGCGTTTGCAAGTAAGAACTTCTGTCATAGACCGCTAGAACTGTATTTTCCCGTTTCTTCTGGAAGTCCTTAAAAATATCATCGTGATGGTCCTTTCCGAAAACATGCTTTCCGATGATACACGGTTTTCCCAACATCACAGGGCAAATCCAAGTCGCTCGATGGAGAAATCGCAAACATCACTGTGCATGCTGAAGATGTCTAGGCGATGAAAATCCATGCCGGCCCGAGAAATCTACCTGACGCCAGCGCAGAATGGAGGCCAGGAGAAAATGCGACACTCGTCTGGTCTGTAGCGTCTGTTGCAACGAAACAACCTCCATCAGTATCTAGATGCTCGCATCTCCAGGACATCAACACGGTGCCTCACGAGTTGGCGAGGTGCTACGGCCATCCTGTCTCTTCCGAAGAACCTGTCAGTGCTGTTCCACCCAATCCAGAGGATCGATTTACGTATGTGCAAAAATGTAAGTTTGCGAGGTTGGTAACGTCAAGAAAATCGCAAAACTGTAGCGAGCCGCCTTATGAACTAGATGCTAACATCGTGCAAAAATCCCGTTTCATCAACACGGTGCCTTTGTTTTTTCATCTTACATTGAAGGCGAACCCTCCCACGCCACCCTGTTTCTCGTGTAAGCCTCCTGACCTAATGGGTACAAGGCACAAATCCTTGACTTTGTCGTTTCGAGTCTTTGTCTTGAACGCGGCCTGAGTGCGATGGTCCATGATCTGGGATGTGGCGCCCGGACAATGTTCCTCCCTCGCCTTCTGTCCCTGACAGGTGACGGCCGGTCGAGCCCGTCCGGCCGTCGGTCTTGGCCGTTTGCGTTGTGCCTTCAGAGGCTAGTCGTGTTGGTCGTGTAGGTTGATTCTGGATAGAGCTGGAATAGTGGGTTGGTCGAAGTCAACCCACGACTTGGCACGGCGTTCTCTATTTTTTGCGTCAAGTAGTTCGTTAGGGACGGTTCCGAAACTTTACTGTCTGAGCTGATCCGAATCGCAAATAATTAACAATACTAGTCCATCAGAAAACATGTTTTCAGTACGTAACCCCGGTCATCGCAAGGTCGCCCCAATTCATTTCTGACAATTACGAAATCATTTGTCTAAGCTCGAACTTGCAAAGAAAATCTTTCCTAGTATGAACATATTTGACCAATTCTATATCTAAATCATGCGAAGAAAACTTTTTGCACATACACCATATCTCAATCCAAGTCTATCCAATGAGAAATTTTGCTTCATCAGAGAGAAAAATATTCAAGTAACAACTGAAGTGGAAGATAAGAAATGAAAAAATTGAAAAATAAAAATAAAAATTTCTTTCCATTCAATTAAAATTTATGGAGGGGTTTCAATGATTTTTTATCTTGAAAGATAATTTATAAAGAATAAAATCCAAACATAATTTTTTTTCATTCAATTTCAATGAAAAAATGTCAATGGAATCAACATGACGACATGTCACTCAGAAAAACATTTTTGTGCCTTCATGAAATTTGAAAGTTATGAAATGGTATACACGAGTCCCAAAATCCACGAGCATCTTAAATTTTGCTTTGTCGCTCCTGGACTACTTTCCGACTTAGTTGCGACGATTTTTTTTAGCACTCGAGGGGAATTCTCCCAAACACCCTAAAACTCTCGCACGATGACGACTACTTTCCAGTCATTTCCCAAACTCACCGGAACCTACTCGCGATGTTACTCCATACTTCGAGACTGGGCGACGATCTCTTAAGCGACTTTGACGGATCTCGCGGACCTCAAATCAAACGTCAAAGCCATCGTCAAACCAACGAGGGACTTCTTGAAAACAACGAATTAGGACACGGCGTCGCGTCACGCGAACCATCGAATAACCAAACGCCTCAATCGAGACCCATTTTCTCGCTCTCGCGATCTGTATATACAATGTCAAGTTTCGACACTCGTATCAACGAAGTATACTTTCCGCTTCTCAAAAACACATAACTCACCCTAATCTTGTGAAAAGTAACAAACTCTATTTCTAACTGTGAACCACTTCACTTCCGCTTGTGGAACGCTTGGTATCAGAGTGCACCGGTCCGGGCGGAGAACAAGATTAACTTCCGCATCAACTCAAGACCCACACGCATCTTCAAAAGGAATAGCCTAGGCAGCAGGTTGGGGCAGCAACGTTGTTGATGCAGCGTGCGGGCTTCCATGCTCGTTGCTTAAGTCAGTTGCCCCCTCAGTTTCCTGCTCTTAAGTCTGGAAGCTCTGGGTTTGTTACTTAGAAATGCGCGCGCCAGTGTTAGCGCCAGAAAGCAGCTGAAAACTGTGAGTGACTGATTAGGAATGAAGAATGAACAACAATGGGTGACCCCTCCAAGTTCTAGGCCCCCCCCAGCTCTGTAGAGCTTGTTTCTCAGTTCAACAGCCAATCAGAAAATAGCTCAGTTCAGGCTGACAGGTTTTCTCGGTGAGGCCTGCCTGGCAGCCGACAGCCCAAAACCCGGGCGTCGTCCATTTTGCCTGAAAACTGGACCATACCATAATACCGCCGCTGCGAACGCAGCCGTGCGGTCAGAATTTTCTAGAAAAATAGTAGCGAGGAGTTATGGTAGCCTAAACCCAGATAGTGCCCACAACGGTTTGTGCTGCCAAACAGGGCCATGCAACATGTAACTAGGACCCTAGGCAGTGCATGACGACGCAGACGCAATAGGACGCGCTGGACGCACGCAAGCAGCAAATGCGGTGTCAATGACCGCCGGCAGCACGACCGCCGAGGAGGCCTGCCGATGGAGCTAAGCGCGTCGCCTGAAAGAGGAGGCTCCAGCAAACTGCTAGAAGACCTCAGCATGCGTCGGCTCCACCGGACGACACTCCATCAGCGTCGCGTCTCGCCGTCAGTCATCTGCACGCCGATGTACACAAGCCGGGAGGACACAACAGAGCACAATGAGAGATGTGCAAAAACCAACACTCCCCCATGACTCACAGGCGCAGTGCACATGGGCGGACAGGGACATGGTCAACATCCACATTCCCCCAGGGCATGCAGAGACGCAGGCAGAGATAAAGAGAGAGCCACTCACGGACGTACACCGACCGAACTGACAGCCTTCTTGAACGAGTCGCGCTTCAGTGCCTTGGTCAGGAAGTCAGCCAACTGCCCTGCTGTCTCAACCCACACGATGCTAATGCTGCCGTCATGCAACAATGAACGCACATAGTGATACTCAACGTTGATGTGCTTTGTGCGTGTGTGATGCACGCCGTCATTGTCGGCGATGGCCATGGCACTCTCATTGTCACAATGCAACGTGATGGATGGGACGGACTGACGCAACTCGGACAACAGACGACGCAACCACACACACTCTCACACGCGCCTGATCCAAGAGCCACGTACTCAGCCTCAGCAGTGCTGCGTGCGATGCACCCCTGCTTGCCACTGTGCCAGGACACAGCCGTGCCGCCAATCAGAAAGATCCAGCCTGTGCGACTCTTACCGTCCGGACTGTCGGCCCAGTCGCTGTCGGTGTAGCCCACTGCGACAACAGACGGTTGACGGCGGAACATGAGTCCTCGCCGAGGAGTCGAGACGACATAGCGCAGTACTCGGATCGCGGCCTCGTGGTGGAGGTGACGCGGCTCCTGAGAGAACTGGGCCAGGAGGTTGACGGCGAACGCAATGTCTGGACGCGTCGTCGTCGCCAGGAACATCAGTGACCCGATGACTCGTAGGTACGTGGTCACGTCAACTGGCTCCCCCACAATAGCTGGGTCAGGACTCTTCAGCTTCACCTGGCCATCGGGCGACATGGGTGAGGATGCGCTCGGCACGAGTGGCAGGTCCTCGGCAAAGCGAGTGGACAGGGTCTGCACATAGGCAGCCTGGTGAACGTGCAGGATGCCCTGGGGGCGATCATGCTCAAGCTCCATGCCCAGGAAGACTCGGGCAGAGCCAAGGTCCTTCATCTGGTAGACGGCGTGCAGCAAATCCTTGACGCGCTGGATGGCGGCCGTGTCTGGCGACGCAATGAGGAGATCATCGACGTAGACCAGAACCGCGGCGAAGGTCTGACCTCTCGGGCTGATAAACAGTGCGGGGTCAGCGATGCTGCGCTGGAGGCCCCCACGGAGAAGCGTGCTGCTGATCTCCTGGTTCCAGCATCGAGGTGACTGCTTCAGGCCGTAGAGGGCCTTCCGTAGCCGCCAGACTCTCCCAGTGCCGTCGTCGAAGCCTGGGGGCTGCGTCATGTAGAGCTCCTCACCCTCCAGTGATCCGTGGAGGAATGCATTGCTCACGTCCATCTGATGCAGCTCCCACACATGCTGGGCAACCAGGCTGAAGAGCGCCCGACTAGTGGAGAACTGACCGACTGGGGCTGCTGGCCCGATGTCTCCAGGGACCTGCGCGAACCCCTTTGCTGTAAGGCGTGCCTTGTACTTGTCCAAGGACCCGTCAGGCTTCCACTTACGCCGAAAGACCCACTTGGCACCGATGGCCTTCCGACCTGGAGGAAGGTCGACGAGGTCAAACATGTGGTGCTGTCGGATGGCAACGAGCTCCTCGGTGCAGGCAGCATCCCAATGTGCAGCCTCAGGAGAGGCTCGAGCCTCGCGTAGGGTGGAAGGGTCCTCTGGGCGCGCTGTGGACCGGACTATAAGGGCGTGTGCATCACGAGCCCCAGGTGGGATGTGGGCAAGTGCAGCCACAACAGCATGCCGATGCTCGTGATGAAGCATGGCGTAGCCTAGTGCAGAACCTGGATGAAGGTCTGCGATGATGGCGGAAGTGGACAGGCCGAGAGCCTTTGTGCCAGGGTCCCCACTCACGACCGTGGGAGTGGAGGAGACACGTGGAGCTACAGGGGGTCGAGGTGCTGCGGGACGCGGAGCGACGGTCTGGCCTCTTATTGTCGGACGAGGTCGGAGGCTGCTGCCTGGGCCACGTGTGTAGCGCGGTCGGGCAGAGGACGATCCTGAGTCCGACGTGTCAACGGAGGCGGACGGGGCAACTGGTCCGGAGGAGCAAGTGGAAGTGGCAGGCGCTGCTGGTCCGGAAGAGTCAATCGGCCCACAGGAGCCAGTAGACGCGACAGGCGCTGCTGGCTCGGAGGGGCCAGCGGACGTGACAGGGACTGTCGGCCCGGAGGGACAAGGGGACGCGACTGAGGCTGCTGGTCCGGAGGGGCCAGCGGACGCGACAGGAGCTACAGGCCCAGAAGGGCCAGTAGATGCGACAGGCGCTGCTGGCCCGGAGGGGCCAGCGGACGTGACAGGGGCTGTCGGCTCGGAAGGGCCAGCTGACATTACAGGTGCTGCTGGCCTGGAGGGAACAGCGGACGCGACAGGTGCTGCTGGCCCGGAGGGAACAGCGGACGCGACAGGTGTTGCTGGCCCGGATGGGACAGCGGACGCGACAGGTGCTGCTGGCCCTGAAGGGCTAGTAGACGCGACTGGGACCGTTGGCCCGGGGGGGCCAGTGGACGCGACAGGGGCTACCGGCTCAGAGGGACGGGGTGATGTGTCACCCGGAAGCGACAGGACGGAGGACGGATTCACCACTCCCCCACGCGACGGGAGGGACACGGACGAGCCGGACTGGATGAGGTCGCGGGGAAACAGGTCCTCGAAGAAGAGGGCATCGCGGGACTCGACGATGCAATGTCAGGACGGGTCCCAGAAGCGCCAGGCTTTAGACTGACAAGACACCCCGAGGAAGGTGCAGGGACGTCCGCGGGGGGCGAGCTTGCCGCCTTGCTGCGGGGCGGGCGGCCACACAACGGCGAAGCAGCCCCAGACGCGAGCGGGGCGCAGGTCAGCGCGCCGACCGCACCAGTGCTGGTAGGGCGTGGACTGGCAAGGAAGGGGACCGTGGGGAACCCGGTTCCAGACCCAGGTCATGTAGGCCATGGCTTCAAAATAGAAGCCGTCAGAGAGACCAGACTCGACGCGCATGGTGCGAACGGCGTCGGCCATGGTACGGTTCCACCATTCGGAGACGCCGTTGTGGGCGGGTGTGTAGGGCGCAGACGTCTCATGGTGGATCCCGCGGGAGGCGAGAAAGGTCGTGGCCTCACCTAGGTACTCGCCACCGCGATCGGAGCGAAAGCGGCGGAGGGGGCGGCCACACTCGCGTTCCGCGAGGACAAGCCAGTCCTGAATGGTTCGGGCGACATCGCTTTTCTGCCGGAGGCAGCAGACCCAGCGGTAGCGAGAGTAGTCGTCCGTAAGAGTGAGGACGTAGCGGCCGTGCTCACCGACAGACTCAGTGGGGAGAGGGCCCATGACATCCGAGTGGACAAGGTCAAGAGGGGCGGACACGCGGGAGGAAGACAAGGGGTAGGTGGACCGGTGCATCTTCCCCTGAGCGCAGTCAATGCACTCAGTGGGGCACGGGAGAGGAAAAGTCTCCGGGTCAAGGCCCTTGGCCGGCTGGGTGCGAAGCATGCTCTCTACGGCGGCCGAGTGGACGTGGCAAAGGCGGCGGTGCAAGAGGCGGGTGTGCTGTGGAGACAGCGTGCTGGTGACAAACACATGACCTGTGGACACCGACGGGGAGGAGACGGGAGGGGTAGAGGAGAGGCGGGGAACGTGCCACAAGTTGCCACGAGCGGTGGCGTGCAGGATGACGAGACTAGACGGACGCAACGACACAGTGCCGACACCACGCGAGTGCACAACATCCATACTCATGCGGTCAAAGGCAGTCACGGAAAGGAGGCTGAGCTCAAGACCAGGGACAAAGAGAACATCGGTCAGGAAGACGTCACCGGCCGGACCACGGAAATGAACGACGCCAACACCACGGACAGGTAACATCTGTCCGGAGCCTGTCCGGACACCGGAGACATTGCCGACAGGACCGAGCATACTGAAGGCCTCGCGAGAGGCCGTCATGTGGTGCGTGGCCCCGGAGTCGATGATCCAGGTCTCAGCAGGATCCTGGACAGGGGTCGCCANGTGAGCTTCCTCAATGCGGAGGAAGAGCTCGTATGCCCAGGGCATGAGAGTGCCCTGGGCCGCCATGGTGGAGAGGACGTCTTGGGGATAGTGGACGAAGACGTCCGCGTACGCACTGGTGGCGCCGCGCTTGATGGTGAGGAGCGTGGACAGAGGGGGCGGAGCAGACGTGCCGAGACGACGAAGGATGTCCTCCGCCCGCTGCCAGTAGGCGGTGACTGTCTCGGTCTCCCCTATGTGCAGGGAGTTGAACTCCTGAAGCAGACGGCTGATCTCAGCGTCGCTGGACAGGCGATGGGGTCTGGTGAGGACGTGCCATGCAGCTGCAGGGTCAGGGATGGCGCCAGCGGTGAAGTCGCCGAGGAAGGGCTCCAGGGCAAGGCGGGAAGCGGGGGGGGCGACTGGGACAAGGGCGCGGACGGCGCGACCAGCGTCATACAGCTGATCGGCCTGGGTGGAGTCGTAGGGCAGGGTGTANAGGGGGCGGAGCCGATGTGCCGAGACGACGAAGGATGTCCTCCGCCCGCTGCCAGTAAACGGTGACTGTTTCAGTCTCCCCCATGCGCAGGGAGTTGAACTCCCGAAGCAGACGGCTGATCTCAGCGTCGCTGGACAGGCGATGGGGCCTGGTGAGGGCGTGCCATGCAGCTGCAGGGTCAGGGATGGCGCCAGCGGTGAAGTCGCCGAGGAAGGGCTCCAGGGCAAGGCGGGAAGCGGGGGGGGCGACTGGGACAAGGGCGCGGACGGCGCGACCAGCGTCATACTGCTGATCGGCCTGGGTGGAGTCGTAGGGCAGGGTGTAGTAGGCCCACAGACCTTCACCCTACGCCCAGATCCGGAAGCTGAGCTCCCAGCTGCGGAACTGCTCGCCGCTCTGAAGCGGCGGCGGAGGTGTCTCAAAGTCTTTTTGCCTGCGGCTGGCACCCAAAGTGGGGNGAACGACGCCAACACCACGGACAGGTAACATCTGTCCGGAGCCTGTCCGGACACCGGAGACATTGCCGACAGGACCGAGCATACTGAAGGCCTCGCGAGAGGCCGTCATGTGGTGCGTGGCCCCGGAGTCGATGATCCAGGTCTCAGCAGGATCCTGGACAGGGGTCGCCATATCACTCACGGTCACGTGGCAGCAAGCGAGGGACGCGGACGCGGTAGAAGGGGGCGCGAAGCGAGACTGCCAATCATCAAGCCATGCGATGTCGTCAAGAAGTGGGATGAAGGAGACCCCGGGAGACGACGAGATAGACGGAGAAGGAGGACACGACCGCAGCTCAGTCTCAGTCATGCAGGGAGGGTCCGGGGGGCAGGATGTGACGCAACTCGCACTTCCCTGGGGAGGAGGGCGAGGCAGGCCAAGCTGGAGCGCGATGAACTGCTCCAGCTGACGCTCACGAGAGGACGGCCCAGGAGTGTAAACGGAGTGAGGAGTGACGGCGCCGGAACCCGGGTAGTAGGAGGGCGGAGCCGGGGAATGAAGCGGAGGTGCCGACGGCTGAGGGTAGTACTGCTGCGGGTAGTGCTGCTGCGGTGCGGCTGTCGGCGGGACAGCCGGAGCTACCGAAGTGGCAGAGCTGCTGGACGAAGTCGGAGTGTCGGGACCAGCAGCAGCGACGGCGGCAGAGGCGAGGCGGCGCTCCCGCTGACGGCGCATAGTGGCGATGATGTGCACCTCGTCCGTCGGGAGGGGGCACGTGTACCACCCGTGCCCGGGCTGACCACAGTTGTGGCAGACCGAGCCACCACTGTTGGACCCGGTCGACGACTGCTGCTGCTGCTGCTGCGGCGGACCCTTGCCTTTCTTGTTGCGGTTCTTCTTCTTCTTCCCCGAAGGCGACGAGGTAGCTGTGGCAGGGGAGGAGACAGCCACGGAGGCAACGGCAGGGGAGGCGACGGCAGGGGAAGCAAGTGCCTCCGTGCGATGGAGCTGAGACTCCTGGTGAGCTTCCTCAATGCGGAGGAAGAGCTCGTATGCCCAGGGCATGAGAGTGCCCTGGGCCGCCATGGTGGAGAGGACGTCCTGGGGATAGTGGACGAAGACGTCCGCGTACGCACTGGTGGCGCCGCGCTTGATGGTGAGGAGCGCGGACAGAGGGGGCGGAGCAGACTTGCCGAGACGACGAAGGATGTCCTCCGCCCGCTGCCAGTAGGCGGTGACTGTCTCGGTCTCCCCCATGTGCAGGGAGTTGAACTCCCGAAG
>SZWC01005943.1:12571-27655 GCA_023375785.1 Penium margaritaceum
TTTTTTTTTCTTTTTGTTGGAAAACCTTTCTGCAATGCAAGATGCTCTCCCAAAAGCATCACGGAGGGGAACCGAGGGATAACCCAAAGACGACGACAACGAACACAGCGTCCTGCCGGCAACTCAAATAGTCCTCTGGGTTGTGGCTTTTAGTGTTTTTTTGCCGTTGTCACTGGGGCCCCGCTTTAGCGGAGCCCCAGCGATCACATAGCAACCGAATGCGACCAACAGTCCTCTGCGGAAGAGTCGACGGTACCGAAACCTTTGGACAACATGTGCCACTACTAGCCTTGCAATGGAGACTTTATTTTTTCTAAACGCTTTGCAAAGCGTTTTAGAAAAAATAGAGACACAGTGCTTTGCAGCATGTGTGAGGTGGTGCCACAACTTCAAAATGGTCAGATTCGTGTTGAGCTTGAAACGCACATGTTTCCCCCCTTTCTTTTTTGGACTTTTTTGGCCGCGTTTTTTTTTTGCTGCAGACAAAAGGGCGCGCCCTAATCGTTTATACGGCGCGCCTTATGCGGGAAAAGAAAAAAATGCCTTACGCCTTGAAGTAAAAGGCATCTGCCTTGCCAACACTGGGGGGAAGTGATGATGGCCCTCTGGACGCCTTCACACCTTTTGCGCCTCTTCACCTCCACCTACGGCTAGCCTTCATTTCAATGAGGGCCAGCGTTATCCCATCGAGCCAAAATGGTTGCCCAAACATTCTTTTTTTTCTCTGTTCAAGCATGGGGCCTATGCACATGTCATTCGCAATGTCGATGCATTGAGATCAGTTGTTCTTCAATCGGTTGAAAAGGTCAAAAGACAAGAAATCTGTGTAGGAATTTCCACACTTAGCATCAGCCAAGATGGCACGATGACGTGCAGCTCAAAAGGCACGTAAACTCAAGGGTTGGATGCTTGTGGGTTGCAGCAGGAGGCCCACCATGCTGAGGGACACTGAGCTTTACCTGCCCCTTCCATTCCGGATTTTTTTCTTGTCACCTGAAAAGTACCCCCCCAGGTGTATGCATTCAAGGGGAGACTTTGACATTTGACGCCTTGAATCACCTTTCCTCAAACGAAGGCTAGCTTTAACCCATCACTGGGGCGGGGGGAGGTCGGACACTGGGGTTCTGACTGACTGTCATGG
This sequence comes from Penium margaritaceum, assembly GCA_023375785.1. NCBI lineage: Eukaryota > Viridiplantae > Streptophyta > Zygnematophyceae > Desmidiales > Peniaceae > Penium > Penium margaritaceum. Next base: position 13,713 of record SZWC01005943.1, read on the forward strand.
AACCGGCCTCATCAAGTCACATGAACAGCCTGGAAAAGGATTTGAAGAATGTAACCATCTTGAACTCTTGACCATCTGAAACGGATTGGAAGAGATGAACGCTGTGTGCTTCTTCGCTCTTAATACAAAAAACACCTTTTCTTGTTACAGATGAGAGAAGAGAATCACTCACCATCTCCCTGTGACACACATCACCCCATGCCCCACATCACNNGCCACACGCCATCCCATGCCACACCACAACCCAATGCCACACGCCATCCCATGCCACACCACAACCCAATGCCACACCACAATCCAATACCACACCACAACCCAATACCACCGCACGTCAAGCATTGGCAGGAAGCCTAGCAACCTTACCACACCCTCAGCGCACGAGACAACACGCCCACAACAGAAAAGCACTCACGATGCGCACGGTGTTGTCGGTGTTGCTGTCGCCAGGCAGCTCCTCCACAAACGTGTTCTCCCACCGCAGATCCTCCAGCCTCGACAGGGTTGGCCAAGATTCCGCGACTGAGGGGGCGCCGGGGCCACCAACACCGGCGCGCCCCTCTGCCTGTTCCGCCTCCATGGCCGACGCAACGCCTGCTCCTGCCCCTGTTGCCGCCGCCGTAGCTGCACCAGCACTAGCTGCGGCAGCGCCTCCGTCTGCGGCCGCTGCCGCCAACACCAACCTGCTACGAGGGGAAGCGGAGGAGGCGGTGCGAGCCTCGCGAGCTATCGCCGGAAGGCTGCCCAAGCGACTTGCCAAGGCCGCCGCCGGAGTCTTCTGCGAGGCACCTGTGCAGAAGGTGGGGCGGAGGCTCAAGGCCACTCGATGCGCCGTCTGTGCAGTGGTGGAGCAGGAAAATTGAGTCACAGCAGGGGCCGCGGGAGAAGCACCGGCGGGCGGCAGATTCGTGGAAGGCGCGCTCCTCGAGAACGCCTGGTTCGAGGTCAGGTGTGGGAATCTGCGGCGGTTGCGGAGCCAGATGGGTCTGCCGGGGGCTCCAGCTGCTGTTGCCGTCGCAGCAGCAGCAGCGGCAGTTTGTTGCCGCAGCAGAGCCGCGATCCTGCTGCTGCTGATGCTGCTAACGGACGGCGACGAGGCGGAAGCCGCTGCCGCTGCGACCGACATCATCACGCTCCGCCCAGTTTGCTCGGTCGTTTGACCGTTGTGAGATAGAAGGGCCTTTCGAAAGAAGCCTTTCCTGGCGTGCCCACAACGATCGGAGCACGTGGCGCTGCCGCCGCCGCCGCCGCCGCCGCCTCCGCAGCTACTCCACGCACGCACGCACTCCGGAAAGTAAGGCTTTTGTGTCGCGGTAGCCTATTGCCGTGATCGCGGATTCCAGCCTTCGCATGCAAGATGGCTCTATGTTTGTGAGCGCTCCTCAAGTCGTTATGTCCGAACTCCGACAGCATGGAGCAGAACCAGCAGCAGTAGCAGCAGAAGCAGCAGCGGAGGCGGCAGCTGGCTGGTAGGGCGAAACTTCGCAGAAACGGAAAGGTGAGGAGGGAGGTGGTGATGTCAACATCCGCTTCGTCGTCCTGGCCATCAATTCCTTCAGGCCAATAGAGCCATACATGGATGTGTCGTCGTCGTCCGTTGTGTCGGTGGCCACTCCACATTCGATGTGCACTTGGGAGACTGTCGGATCTTGCTGACGTCTCTTCCACACAAGCATGCTCCTCCGCTAGGGCCACGAAATGTGTGGCATTTCGCGGTCGCTCCGTCAGCCAGGTGGCGAGTGAATGCATGCATGCGTCTCCAGGGCCGTGAACTCAGCGTTGTTTTGGCGGCAAGCGTAATAGCCAATACATCCACTAAAGCGTGAACATAAAGCTGAGATATCCACGAGATGGATATTAAGACATCGTCATCCAGTGACTTCCATTATAAGAATGTCACATAAAAGCAACCGTCATCATGAAAGGGAAATTCACTCATATGAAAAAATTAAAATATTCATCCATAATATCGTTGAAGTTTTTTTATGTGGTCGTGGTGTTATGTTTAGCGTTAATTGAGGATTTTCCTCTTAAATTTGGAGGAAACATAGGATAGAGTCGTCACTAGTCACTATATTCGTGTAATCTGTGTATTTATACTCATTTTTTAGTAATTTTTTACGCCATATTGGCAAATGATGTTCCGAAAAGCGCAAATATGTGGAATAAGTCCACACTTTGGCAGTTCAGAATGAGGGGGTATTCATTTTGTGGAAAGATTCTTGTCACCCGTGTGTGGTGCTTCCATTCGCCAGCCATATCAGAATTACGTCAGTCATTGGCAAAATAGCAAAAGTAACAGCACAGGTGCTAGTAGCGCGACACTAACAAAGCAGCAACACCAATGCTGCGCCAGCAACATTGAAAGAAATAACTACCACAACATTGCAATTCCTGCACTGGCAACTTTAGTGCTGATAAAGCAGCAACCATTAGCTGCAACGCCAGTAGTGACACTAGCTGGACCATTGCAGCACCATCATTGGTAACAATCACGGTAGGAGCTAAACAACACCACAACAACCACAACAAAAGCACCACCATTAGCAGCAATTGTTGCTCCTATAGCAACAATAATAGCAGCAGCAGCACTGCTAACTTCCACAACCATCAGCCGCACTAGTAGCCATGACGTTGCAACCATTGTAGAACCAACAACAATACTAATGATGTTGCAACTATCATTTGATCAACAGAGGCTACAATAGTTTCACGACGTGCCCACATATTTCGGGCATACTCGGGGCCTCGACCGAATTTCAGGGGCATTTGTGGCATTATTTGTTTTCTGAATATTCCGGGCGGAAATTCATCGGGAGGTACGGCTTGACCTCAATAGCTTACAACACAAGCAAGAGGAGCGAGCGAGCGAGAGAGCGCCAACGTGATGGTCACGCCAGTGCGGAAGGGCAGTTTTGCGGGCAAGCCCCATGCTACGTTCCAAACACGCCACGTAAGGCTGGTGGTCCTCGATGAATACCGTGTGGACCAGCTATCCACGGAGGGACTCTCTCTAACGACCCTCGAAGGCGCGTGCGGTCAACGAAACACTGGTGGCGCACGCAACAGGGCGACCGCACCCACTACCGGGAGGCATCGAGCTAACGTGGTGGCTCGCCGAGAGACAAGATGGACCTTTGATCTGGACGATTGACGACCCAACACTTCTCACACTAGGCATTAGGTACAAGTAGAGTACCAGGTTCATGTACAAGGAGAGCACTAAGTTCAGGAGCAAGTAGCTGGTTGTAGCAAGTTGGGAAAGCACTAGGCAAAAGCCACGATTAGCCGGTCGAAGAGTGAAAATATCTTGTACATTGCTTGGTGTAATTAACCTATGTTTCTCCAGCTCTGGCTTCTAGACATCTCCAAGTTTGTCTTTCCGCTGCGACTATGCTCTCCACACACCCAGGCTAAATCTTCAAAGAGCATACACTGTCACATTTAGTATCAGAGCCAGAGCCACGTGTCAGGCGGAAGCGCTGCCGAAGCTCTACAAACTTCAAATGAGCGAAATGCACCGAGTACGCTAAGTAACGTCAAGGGTAAATCGAGACATTTATGACCAATAACCATCCAAATGTACACTCATGTTCTAGTGTACATGTTAGATCAAAATTTGAGGAACATTCATAGAAGGTTCATGGTTGACACTTGTTCATTTCCTGGCACCAACGATGTTTTGCATACTATGTCGAATATGATTGAAAAACATGATGAAATAATAGGTGACCTTTTTTGTTCTTCAATTTCATGCCTTCTCATATCTATAGTAACCTAACTTACCTGTTGCATTCCGGTTGTCTTTGCATCTTATGAATGAGGTTCTCTGGACCGCAAGATTCTTTACTGCACAAAAACCTATCCCCTACTTACACTTAGGGTTGTGGGGTCTTTTTTCCCCCACCCAGACTCATCCTAGGCCCAATAAGTTCCCTTACATTGTATGGGAGATTCTCGGACCCCCCATTCAAATGGCTTGTAAACCAGGTACTCGAATAGTCAAACCTAAAAAAAACTTATCCCCTAATTACACCCGGGTTTTATGTGTGGGTTTTGAATTGTTTTCTTGCCCGGGCTCCTGCTGGGCCCCGCGGAAGCTGAGATGCACAGGTTCCCTTTTAACATATGGGGGATTCTTGGGCCTCCCACTCAAACCACTTGCAAACCAAGTAATTGAATAGCCAATCCTCAAACAAACCCATCCCGTAATTACACCCGGGGTTGTGGATTTTAGTCTTTTGCTAGGCCCTGTGGTAGTGAGGCCTAGCAGAATCCCTTCTATCATACGGGGAATTCTTAAAGACCCCCATGCAAAATGCTCACAAACCAGGTTCTCAAACAGTTACAAACCGTGCCTTTGGACCATATTTACAAAACTCAGAGAATTCACGAGATGTACACTAATTTACATTTCGTGACTTCCACCACATACACCCCGTCGTATACTTGCCTCATACACTAAGGGGAGGAGGGGGGAGGATGGACAAAGCAAAGTCGAGGGACCCATCTCCCCATCCCCCCCAAAAATGGTACAGTACATGAGGTGAGTACTTGAGGCGGTGTACATAGGAGGAGTACTGAAAAGATACAAGTGTAGTTTTGTGAGAGAATTTCTAGGAAGTTGTAAGATGTTTACTTGTGTACACTGCGGGAGGGGGGGTGGGGAGGGGGAGATGGAGGAATGGACCGGGCGGTGTCGGTGGACCCGTTCTCTCCCCCCTCCCTACAAAAAGAGGAATTGTATGAGGCGAGTGCATGAGATGGTGTATGTGGAGGGTGGGTATTAAAAAAGACACTAGTGTACTCTCGTGAGAGAGTTTCTAGGAAGTCGTGAGATGTACACTTGTGTACATTTCGTGACTTCGACCACTTACACCCCCTCCTACACTCGCCTCGCACACTTCGAGGAGGAGAGGAGGATAGACCGAGCGATGTCGGTTGACCCGCTCCCTTCCCCTCCAAAAGAAGAAAAAGTGTTTGAGGCGAGTACATGAGACAGTGTACGTGGGGGTTATTGAAAAGGACACTAGTGTACTCTCATGAGAGAATTTTCAGGAAGACACGAGATGTACACATGTATACATTTTACGACTTCCGCCACATACACCCCCACATACACTATCCTCACACACTCCAGGAAGGGGGGGGGGTAGACCGAGCGATGTCGGCGTACCCATCCCCCTCCCCCCAAAACAGAAAAAGTGCATTATGCGAGTGTATGAAATGATGTATTTGGGGAGGGCATTAAAAATGACACTAGTGTACTCTTGCGAGGGAATTTCTAAGAAGTCCCGAGATATACACTTGTGTACATTTAGTGACTTCCGCCATATACACCCCCTCATACACTCGCCTCATTCATTCGGGAGGGGGGAGGGGTGGACCAATCAAAGCTGACGGATCTGCTCCCCAACCCCTCTAGAAAATGAGAAAGTGTATGAGACAACTATATGAGACGGTGTATGGGAGCGGGAATTGAAAGAGATCTAGAGTACTCGTGTGAGATTTATTCAAGGAAGTTGCGAGATGTACACTAATGTAAATTTTGTGACTTCCACCACATACATGCCTTTCTAAGCTTGCCTCGTACACTTCGAGGGGGGGGGGGAGGCTAGTCCGATCGATTGTCCCATACATGAGAAAAAGTGTCCCGTATAAATGTGAAATGCTCCCCTATATGTGCGAAAAATCCTAGAAGTCTATGTAGGATGTCTCTTATAATATGTGTGCAAACTCGGTGTGGTAAGAAATTCTTAACAAGCGCATACTAGTCTAGATAAAAAAAACATTTTATGATCCTCATAACCTTCTAGGAAGCTAGAAGCCTATTCAGGTACCTATACACCCATGTAGCAGTGTACAAAGTGCCTTCGATTAACCAGACCTCGAACGAGAGGGAGATTGTTGGACCAAACTTCGAAGCCAACGCACGAGCCAACCTTTGGAAGTTTCTTCTATAGTTCTAGAGCATCCACACGGCATACCGTGCGAGTGTGGACGATGACGGTGACTCTCGTGCACTTCGAAGACGTCAGCTTTTGATCCCCGAATGCGGAATTGTTGCCGGTTTTTTTCCAATTGGTGCCGAAACGGTGCCAAATTTTTCTTAGGAGCTCCAACGGAATAAATTCATGAAGAGCTATGGAGCAGGCCCTGCACCAGATCGTAGAGCAACTTGGAGCCGACAAGCTCGAGAATGAGCGACTCAATCGGCAGATGCATGACCTTCGGGACGGGACTGACGCTGGACAGGTTCGGACGGCCCGGCCAAGGAGTCTGCCAAGACCATAGCCAAAGGCTCCGGAACCATTCAATCTTTCAGTCAAGGGTGCCAGCATACGGACTGGGCTATTTGCCATGAACAACTACTCTCGGGCGCTGGGTCACCCTCCGGAGGACGATGCTGTGCGCGTGTCATTCGTGGTGACACTTCTACGTGGAGCAGTATTGGAGTGGTGGATGTAGCTGAATCACAGACTAATTTGATCCCGTGAATGCCTCCATGGTCCCTCGCAACGAGTTGAAGCACCTCAAGCAGATCGACTCGGTGCAAGAGTACACACACAGTTTATTGGTGTTGTGCTAAAAATTTGACGACATGAGCGAGCCGGAGGTGTTCATAAAGTACCATGACAGTTTGAAGGCGGAGATTGAGCGTATGCTGGCACTGAGTTGAATCATGAAGTTCTAAATGATGGTGACCACCGCTGAGCGTGTTGACACGCTACACGACCATCGAGGGGGTTTCCGCGAGCAAAAAGAAAAATTTCAGCGTCGAGCACAACATCAACAAGCTCACTCCTTAGAGATCGACACATTGCATGGATGCTAGCAGTTGAGCAAGCTGCGTGGTAGAAGCTATTGGATTTGCAGAAAGCTTGGACACCATAAGAAGGATTGCAAGAAGAAGCAACAAAAAAATGGCAGCTAGCAGTGACTGGAACACGCCGAACTGCTCGGCAAGTGTTGTCCACATGAGCAAACCCCAGCCCCAAAGTTCCTTCAACACCTAGGGAGTTGCCGAGTATATTGTTGCAGAGTAAATGGAGCGGTAGCGTTCCGGGTGTCCTCCTAAAACCCAAAACTTCATTGGCTGGTTTTGCGGACGGCGAGGTGCGCCAGACTCGACGATAGATTAAAGCATTGCTGGATTGGGATGCGTTGCACTTGTTTTTGAGCGACGAGCTCGCAGAAATGTTGAGGCTTGCTCGGCTACCTTGAAAGCCAACTAAGGCCAAGTTGGTAAAAGGGGAGCTAGAGTGCGGATTGCCTTTGAAGAGTTTGAGGGACCGTCTGGTAAAAATGTCATGCGGGGTGAACTTTTGCACGTGCCGGATGGATGCCTATGATGCCTTATGGGATGTGACTGGCTGCAGCAGTGGAACACTGCAGTGGATTGGGTGTGCAGCTAGGTCAATGTGAAGAAAAGCAGACAGCAGATAATTTTGCCATAAGGGCTGAGGAGAAGGACTCCAAGGCACAGAAGATGCTGCAGTTGAGTTACATTCACCCAAAGAATTGTAAGTGCAAGGGGAACCAAGTATACCTCGTATGGATGCAATGAAAGGAAGTAGCTAAAGAAGTGGAAGTTTTGGCAGCAAAAGCAAAGCATCAAGAAGGATAGAAGTAGAAAGTATTAGTAGTGGAGCTGTCGGAAGGCATCAAGGGAGTTTTGGACAGCTACAGTGACATATTTCCTGCCAATCTGCCAAAGGGCTTACCACTGAAGCGAGACATTGACCACCGAATTGAGCTTGCATCAGGAGCAACTCCAATGGTGCGTGCTGGTTGTCACATGAGCGACAACAAGCTGGGTGAGCTGAAGAAGCGGTTGGAGGAGTTGAAAAAACAGGGTTTCATGAAGCCGTTGGTGTTTTTGTACGTTGCACCGGTTCTCTTTGTGAAGAAAAAGATAGGGGAGCTGCAGATGTGTGTGGACTATCGTGCAGTGAACAATGTAACGATAAAAAACCGGTACCTGCTGCAAAGGGTCGAGGAGCTCTTTGACCAGCTGCGGGGAGCAAGGTATTTAAGCTTGATTGACTTAGGCTCATGATACCATCGGATCCGGATTGCAGAGGAGGATGTGAAGAAGACGGTGTTCTAGAAGCGGTACATCCATTTTAAGTACCTCGTGATGCCGTTTGGGTTGACGAATGCTCCAGCAACATTCATGAATCTCATGAAAATGATCTTCCAACCTCACTTGGACCAGTTTGTGGTTGTGTTCTTTGACAATATTCTCATCTACTCTCAAACTCCAAAAGAGCATCAATAACATCTTCGGCAGGTGTTGGGAATTCTATGGAGAGAGAAGTTGTTTACCAAGCGCTCCAAGAGTGATTGGAGAAAGAGGGAGGTGGATTTTTTCAAACACATCGTGAGCGACATGGATCTTTGCATTGATCCAAAGAATGTGGAAGCAGTGAAAGTAGTGACCTTTATCAAAGAGCGTGCACGACATCCAGGTCTTCCTGGGGTTTGTCAACTACTACCAGAAGTTCATCCGGGGGTACGGAAAGAAGTGTACGCCAGTGACCCAGCTGTTGAGAAAGGATCACCAGTGGGAATGGGACAAAAAGGAGCAGAATAGCTTTGAGGAGCTCAAGTCTTCAATGTGTGACGCTCTGTTCCGGGTGCATCCAGACTCATCCAAGGAGTACGTCATGACATGTAACGCAAGCGACTCCAGCATTGTGACAATTCTGATGTAGGATCACGGAAAGGGACAGCATTCAATTGCGTATATGTCTCCCAAGTTGAAAGATACGGAGCAAGACTACGCAATCCACAAGAAGGAAATAATGGCGGTGATCCATTCCTTCAAGCATCGGAGGTGTTACCTTGAGTCGCAGCGCTGCGTGGTCTTCATGGATCATTATGCCCTAAAGCACCTGAAGACACAGCCAAATCTCAGTGACCAGCAAACTCGCTGGATGGAGTTTTTGAAAGGAATTCTTTACTACAAGTTTGAGTACAAGCTTGGGAAGGTGAATCGTAGAGATACCCTGTCAAGGAGGCCAAACTTGAGCCTCAATGCCATCTCAGTACTTATGGAATCTCTCGTCTTCATCGGCGGGTTGCCTGTGATGCAACGAGGCAACAACACAGTGTTGTGGTGGTGGATTTGTTCTCTAAGACGGCCCATTTCATCGCATATCCAAAGAGCATCACAACTGCTGGAATAGCTCAACTCCTTCACAGTCATGTCATCAAGCCACACGGAGTGCCACTGTTGGTGGTCTCAGATCACGATCCACGCTTCACTTCACGGTTTCGGAGAGATCTCAAGGGGATGCTAGGCACGCAAGCGCAACTGACCATGGCCTACCACCCCACAGAGTGATGGGCAAACAGAGCGCACAAACCAGACGTTGGAGCAGCTACTGCAGAGCATGGTCCCACCACATGGATAAGGTTGGGAGGAGAAGCTTGGAGTGGCAGAGTTTTCCTACAACTCAGCGGTGTCAGTATGATGAGGGAGGTCACCATTTGAGGTGATTTATGGCCAACAGTCATGAAGCCCAGCCGCCCTTGCTACAACAACGTCTCTTCTGGCTGTGGAGCAGATTGCCGACGGGATTTCCACCACATGGGAAGTGGTGCGTAAACGACTGTTGCAGGCATAGAAGAAGCAGAAGAAGTAGGCTGATAAGAATCAATCTACATAGGAGCAGGTGATGCTGAACTTTGCCAACTTGCAGCTGATGGGTTTCGGAAGTCCAAGGCTCATGCCGCAGAGCCGTTCGTCATCCGCTCTCACGTCATCACTGTCATCTTCACCACAGCAATAGTGTGAACTTTTAGTTCAACAGCACTGTGAGGGGTGTGTTTTCTTGTCATCCTCCTGATTTCCTCCTTCTCCATCCTTGCTTCTGCTACATCTGCATCTAATCTACTGATATTTGTTGCCTCTTGCAGACCTGCATAGTACGTTAGGCAACGTAATTGTTTTCATCGTCTCCTCTTTGCTGTGGGATGTGTTTTTGGGATTGGACTATTGTGCAGTGCAGAAAAGACCATCCACATGTAGTCCTTGAATTTCCCATGCCCCTTAGGATGGAGAAACTCTGCCAAGTTATTTTGTGCAGAGTGGTCTGTGGCCATGCTTGGCGACAATGGGTCATTTGTTGAAGAGCAGCAGCGTGAGCTGCATGTCGCTCGCGAGGCTAAACATCTAGCTGAGGATTGCCTCCAGGCACAAGGCAATGGCCGCGCTAAGCTTGCTCATGAAGTCGTTGTATTGGTCTTCTCTCGCTTGCCTGTGACACCTCTCACCACCGTCCCTACGACGCCTGTCGTAGCATCTGCTACCTCTGGCTCCACTATATCAAGTTTTGTCTGGCACCACTTCCTTTTCTGCAACCACACAAACTAAAGCACCAGGCCAGCACAACTTGTACTACCAACCACTTGTGCTTATCCCTGGTCTTGTCTTCTCCACATGGATCATGAAATTTAGTTACGGAGTGACTAAAGTCTGCAATAGGCACATGACCTCCCTCGCTCCTCCATTCCCTTATCCTTGGAGGTGGACACTGCCGTAGGACACACCGTCAACCACTGGGCTCCGTTCCTCTGCGTACGCCTTGCCACCATGGTTCCCGTCTGCTACCCGTTGCCACCCTTGTCAACTACTCCATCAGTCTTCTCCTAGCCGGTCATGCCAGCAGCCTTTGAGTGAGAACTTTATCTTGAGCAATCTCTCGCTCTACTGTTATGTCTCTACAATCATGGAGGTAAGAGTGTGACTGCAAGCTCCTGATGGAAACTGGGGCAGCCCTCAGGGAGGTGATCAGGCTCACTAAGAGCCGCCTAGGCAGGACCAACTGTTTGTGAGAGGGGGTTGCAGGTTGCACAGACAGAAATTACGGAAGCAAATGTAGGTTTTCAGAGGACGCGAATGTCTGATTCAACTCTTGAGTGAGAAAGTACATTGTGACAGCTTTCTAACAAGCCCTTATATGCCTCATTTGGTCCACGGAGCCCTGAGATACACTGTGTCAAAGTATACCCTCTAGCACACTCTCCTAGCCTAGCGGGATGAGCGGCAGTCACCTTGTCACACAAGAGAATTATGTCTCACACCACTTGGACGACCAACAATCGTGGTATGCACCTTCCTTGAATTCTCTTGGAGGTCCTCCAGCCGCCTTTTCTCCTTGAAGGCCGCTCTCAGCCGTCCTGGCCAATAATCCTGCCGCCTTTTGAGCTCAAAGTGCTCAGGTCGTCACTTGAACCCAACCCATGATCTCCAAACTTTGGAAATCCATATCTCACTCAAACGGACTCCGTATCAAGTTCCGTAAAGTGCGTTGGAACCTGTGAAACATCCTCTATGCAACTGTCATGCCAGATTGTTTTTATTAAGCAACCTATTTTTGTCACTTTCTCGCACTCTCATATCCATCATTCTCCCACTTTCCAAGAATAAAAATCACACAAGTCCGCACTGTCCCCTCAGTTGCTGAAAGCGGTGCGCTGCCAGTGGCTTGGTCAGGAAGTTTGCCAGCATCATGCTTGAAGGGCAGAACTTGATCTGCACCACCTGCTTCGCCACGAGCTCGCGGATGAAGTGGTACCGCAGGACGATGTGCTTGGTGCGGGCGTGAAATTCGGCGTTCTTGGTCAGAGGAATGGCGCTCATGTTGTCACAGTAGATGGTGGTCACTGTGGTCTGCTGCTGTCCAAGGTTTGCTAGCAGCTCACGCAGCCGCACAGCTTCCCTTGCTGCTTCACTGAGGGCGATGTACTCTGCTTCGGTGGAGGAGAGGGCAACGCACTCTTGCTTCTTGCTCCTCCAACTGATTGCACCTCCCCCGAGCACAAACACAAACCCACTGGTTGACCTCCTTGTGTCCAGGTCACCTCCCCAATCTGCGTCACTGTAGCCGATGAGGATGGGAATGTTGTTGCCGTTGAAGGTGAGGCAAAGGCTGCTGCTGCTGTCGAGGTAGCGCAGCACGCGCTTGACCGCCTCCCAATGCGGCACGCCCGGATTCGCGCAAAACTTGCTTAACACTCCCACTGCTTGGCTGATGTCGAGGCGCGTGCCGACTGCTGCATACATGAGGCTTCCAACAGCTGCTTGGTACGGCACTGATTCCATGCGGCTGCTCTCTGGCATGTCGCAGGGAGTCTGCGTCATGCTCAGCTTCGCTCCCACTTCCAGTGGTGTTGTTGCTTTGCGCGCTCCTGCCATGTTGAAGCGCTTGATGATGTCGCTCACGTACGTGCTCTGTGACAACTCCAAAGTCTGCTGCTGCCGGTCGCGCTTGACCTGAAGGCCTAGGTAGTAACTGAGCTCTCCCATGTCTTTCATGTCGAACCTGGCAGCAAGGGACTGCTTCACATCGTCCGAAAGAGACTTGGAGTCAGATGCAATGAGCAGATCATCAACATAGAGCAAGATGATGATCTGGTTTGCCTCTTGTGTGCGCCCATAGACAGCATGGTCTGCTTCACTGCGCACAAATCCAAGGCCAGCTAGCTGCTCATCCATCTTGTGGTAGCATGCTCGCGGGGCTTGCTTCAGGCCGTAGAGGGCCTTCACAAGCTTGCACACCAAACCTTCCTTCCCTTCCACGACATACCCCTCCGGCTGCTCCATGTACACATCCTCCTCAAGGTCACCATTCAGAAATGCACACGTCACATCCATTTGGTGCACCTCCCAGTCCATAGCAGCAGCAAGAGCAAGGATCGCTCGGGTGGATGGGAACTTAGCGACAGGTGCAAAAGTCTCATTGTAATCCACACCCTCATTCTGCGCATACCCCTTTGCAACCAGCCGTGCTTTGTACCTGAGAATCTTACCATCCGCACCACGCTTGCGCATGAAGATCCACCGGCATCCGATCACCCGGCTGCCGTGTGGAGCCTCCTCGAGAGTCCAGGTGTCGTTCTTCATGAGCGCACCATACTCCTCATCTGCTGTGCCACGCCAATCTGCCGCCTCGACGCTGTGCATGGCTTCAGCAAATGTGGCTGGGTCATCGGTGACTGTGAGGAAGAGATGCTTGAGGTCAGACGACTCCGTTAGTGGTGGAATGGTGCACAAGTTAACTAGCTCCTCCAGCGGCCTCTGTTTGTTTGCGAGGCGCTCGGATCGCCTCAACGGCTCCCCACTGTCCTTTGCACCTTTATTGAGGCGTGCAGACCGTCGTGGCAGCTGCTGTGCGTTGCTTTGCTGCCCATCCTCATCAGATTCCGCTGCCAACTCCTTCTCCTTCTCAGCTCCCTCCACCTCCTTGTCGTTGCCGCTGTCACTGCCATCTTCCGCACCGCCCTCTTCTGCTACCAGTACTTCTCCCACTTCTGGTACAAGTGCGGGAGCAAGCGGAACTGCCGACATAGGGCTCCATGTCCAGCCCTTCACTTCCTCTTGGAAGACTACGTCACGGTTGTGGATGATCTTGCGTGTGGCGAGGTTGTAGAGGCGGTATCCCATGGTGTCGTAGCCGAGGAAGGCGGCCTTCACCGACTTTGCGTCCAGCTTGTTACGGCTGTCGGTAGGCACGTGCACAAATGCGCCACACCCGAAGAATTTCAGGTGCGTCACTGTTGGCTTGTGACCTGTCCACGCCTCCTCCGGTGTCATCTGCGGCACGGCGTGCGTAGGGCTTCGGTTTTTCAGGTACACGACGGTATTGACCGCTTCCGCCCAAAAGGTTGGCGGGAGCCCCGCGTCTTGGAACATGCTGCGAACACGCTCCATGAGCGTGCGGTCCGCACATTCAGCCACACCATTGAGCTGCGGTGTTCCAGGTGGGGTGACCTCGTGCTTGATCCCGGGACGCTTGAGGAAGGTGCGGAAGTCGTTGGAGAGGTACTCTCCTCCACCATCGGTGCGAAGCACCTTCAACCGCCTGCCACTCTCATTCTGTGCAGCAGCAATCCACACCTTGAAAGCATCAAAGCACTCATCCTTTCCAGCCAGGAAC
>SZWC01005943.1:31954-43591 GCA_023375785.1 Penium margaritaceum
AATTATTTCATTATTCAGCAATCCCATTACCACTGGGTCTTCACTCTTCATGAGAAGAGTGATGTCTGCCTGTCCTCAACTCATGGCTTATTAATGCTGAACATGCTTTTCAGCGATCCCTCCGTGTCTTTTGTAATGACCGCATCGATGAGTTCATGGATCCCAGCGCTCCTCTTCTCAAGTCCCGTAGAGTCCGTATCGAGCTCAGCACCCCTTACACTCCCCAACATGACAAGGTGTAAATGTAGTGGAACTGCATGATGGCTGTTGTCACGCGTGTCCTCCTCCACGACTCGCGTCTCTCCTCCCACTTTGCCTTTGAGTTTCATGCCCTGTGTGAGAGTGTGTGCTCTCTTAAGATTTAGCCTTTGTGTGTGGAGAGCATAGTCACAGCCGAAAGATAGAATAAGAGATGTATGGAAGCCAGAGCTGGAAAAACACAGGTTAATGACACTGAGCAACGTACAAGGTTTTCATACTCTATGGCCAGCTGGTCCTGGCCCTTGCCTACTGCTCTCCCAGGTTTCTACAACAAGCTACTTGCTCCTGAAGCTAGTGCTCTCCTTGCAACTGAACCTGGTACTGTACTTGCACCTAAAGCCTAGTGCAAGAAGTATTGGGCCATCGACCATCCAGATCGACGGTCAGTCTTGTCTCTTGGAGAGCTATCGCGTTAGCTTGACGCCTCCTAGCAGTAGGTGCGGTTGCCCTGTTGCGCATGCCACCGGTTTTCTGTTGACCACGCACGCCGTCAGGGGTCATCAGAGAAAACCCCTTGGCGGATAGTGTGGTCCACATGCTATTCGTTGAGAGGATGACCGCCACCCTTGTGTGGCGTGTTCGGAACGCAGCGTGGGACTTTCAGGCAAATAGCCCCCTAGCACCGGTGTAACCCTCATGTCGGTGTTCGCTCATTCGCTCACTCCTCCTCCTCCTCCTTGCTGCCGCAAGCCGTCAAGGTCGAGCCGGACCTCCTGACGTATTTCTGTCCAAAACATCTGGAAAACTGAAAATTCCTTAGATGCCCCTCAAACTTGGTTGAGGCCCCGAGTATGCCAAAAAAAAGTGGGCACCTCGTTACATTCACCCCCTGCCACCCCGTCGGAGGCACGGCATCTCGGCGCACTTGAGATACTCCCGGAAAGCAATCCCCGATGTTGAAGTTGGCTTCTTGTTCCAATGAGTTGTTCTGAGCTGGGTACCCCTTCCACTGGACTAGAAACTCACGTCAACGTCCCCTCGGCGGTCTTCCAAAACATTCTCCACCTCAAACTCCTCACTCCCTGCCACCAGGAAAGTAGGAGGTGGAACTGTCCCACAAGCCTAGAAGAAGATGTTTGTGTCACGGTAGGTATGAAGGAGGGAGATGTGGAACACCTGATGGATGGCGTAGTAAGCTGGCAACTCCAGCTTGTATGACATCGCCGGTCGTTTCTTGAGAATGCAAAACGGGCCAACCCATTATGGCTTGAGCTTTGGACTTCCAACTCCCATCAGCTGCAGGCTGGAAGATTTCATTATCACCTCCTCGCCCACATGGAACTTCCCTGCAGATTTATTCTTATTAGCCTACTGCTTCTGATGCTTCTGTGCCTGCAACAGTCGTTGCTGCACCATGTCCCATGTGGTGGAAAACCCGTCAGCAATCTGCTGCATAGCTAGAAGAGATGATGCTGTAGCAAGGGCGGCTGGGCTCACTGGCTGGTGGCCATAAGCCACCTCAAACGGTGACTTCCCTGTTGATGCTGGCACAGCTGAGTTGTAGGCAAAATCTGCCACTCTGATCTTCTCCTCTCAATATTCTCCATCAGGTGGGGCCATGTTCCACTGAAGCTGCTCCAAAGTCTGGTTTGTGCGCTCTATTTGCCCATCGCTCTGTGGGTGGTAGGCCGTTGTCAGTTGTAACCACGTGTCCAGCTTCCCCATGAGATATTTTGAGAGACGCGAAGTGAAGTGTGGATCACAATCCGAGACCACCGATTGTGGTACTCTGTGTAGCTTGATGGCGTGACTGAGAAGGAGTTGAGCTGTACCAGCAGCCGTGATGCTCTTCGAACATGCAATGGAATGGACCATCTTAGACCATCTTAGAACCAATCCACCACCACCAACACTATGTTGTTGCCCTGCTGTGTCAGAGGCGACCCGCCGATGAAGTCAAGTGCGATATCTGTTCATGGCCTCTCTAGTAATCGCAATGGTTAGAGCTCCTCTGGAGACGTCGTCCTCTGTGCCTTGATGTGTTGGCAGACATCACAACTGCACATAAACCTCTTAGAGTCAATCGCCACTGACGCTTGATGGATATGAGAGTGCCAGAAAATGACAAAAATAGGTTGCTCGATAAAAATCATCTGGCATAAAAAATGCATAGAGGATGTTTCACAGGTTCCAACGCACTTTACGGAACTCAATACGGAGTCCGTTTGAGTGAGACATAGATTTCCAAAGTTTGGAGATCATGGGTCGGGTTCAAGTGACAACCTGAGCACTTTGAGCTCAAAAGGCGGCAGGATTATTGGCCAGGACAGCTGAGAGCGGCCTTCAAGGAGAAAAGGCAGCTGGAGGACCTCCAAGAGACTTCAAGGAAGGTGCAGACCACGATTGTTAGTCGTCCAAGTGGTGTGAGACATAATTCTCTTGTGTGACAAGGTGATTGCCGCTCATCCTGCTAGGCTAGGAGAGTGTGCTAGAGGGTAGACTTTGACAGAGTGTATCTCAGTGCTCCCTAGACCAAATGAGGCATATAAGGGTTTGTTAGACAGCTGTGACAATGTACTCTCTCACTCAAGAGTCGATTCAGAAATTCGTGTCCTCTGCAAACCTACATTTACTTCCGTAATTTCTGTTTGTGCAACCTGCAACCCCCTCTCACAAACGGTTGGTCCTGCCTAGGCGGCTCTTAGTGAGCCTGATCACCTCCCTGAGGGCTGCCCCAGTTTCCATCAGTGGTATCAGAGCTAGAACAAGGCTTTGTTTCATCCTTGAGGCATTCCTTGTACCCTGTTGTGTGAGAGAGCCGTTTGTGGGCTGAACGTTGCACAATTATGGCGACATCCGCTTCTATGGTGGTCGGCGTCAACATCGCCAAGTTCGAAGGCAAGAACTTCTTCAACTGGAGCAACAACATGAAGATGGTGCTGATGGAGAAGGGTCTTCTGAAGCCAGGTGGATGAGAAGGAGAAGGAACCAGAAGAAAGCTCCCTATCCCCTGTCGAGGCCCGTACCTACCGCGAGAAGCGTGACCGCGTCCTCGCAACCATCTACCTCCACCTCGCTGAACGGCAGCAACTCCTCGTCCGTGGCATCCTCATGCCAAAGGAGGTTTGGAAAAAGCTTGAGTCCACTTATGCTTCCAAGTCAATCCTCATGAACATGCAGCTGCGTCGTCGCTTTCACACTGTGAAGATGGATGAGTCCGGATCCATGATTGACTACATCAACATGGTGAAGTCTCTCTCTGACCAGCTTGCTGCGATTGAGGACCCTGTCAAGGAGCGTGTGCTCATGCTAACCATCCTTTCTGGCCTTCCTAGTAGCTACACTCCTCTCATTATTGCCCTGGACCAGGATGGCGATAAGCTCTCTCTCAATGATGTGGAGGAGAGCCTGCTGTTTGAGGAGGAGCGGAGCAAGGGAGAGGAGGGTGGAAGCGGATTGGACGTCGCTCTCATGACCAACTTTGGTCATGGGGGCGGTGCTACATCAACCAGGAGCAACGGCGGAGGGGGGAAGAAGAAGGGGAACTGCCACTACTGCAAGAAGCCGGGCCATTGGGTGCACGAATGCCAGAAGAAGAAGACGGACCTTGCGGCTGGAGTGGGAGCGGGAAAACAGTCCGACGCTTCTGCGAACGCCGCAGATTGCGAGAGTGGATTCGTGACAACCATCCGGGTCCTGCACGTCTCCAACAACACTGCCCTGTTCTAGATCATCGACTTGGGAGCCACGCGACACATGACGTGTCGCCGGTAGTGGTTCATTGTCTACACCGTCATTGAGCCTCGTCGGGTGTACATGGGGGACAAGCATGTGCAAATGGTGGTTGGGGAGGGTGAGATTGTGTTTTGTGCTGTCCTTGAGGGTAAGCACATGGAACGTCGTGTGAAGGGGGTGCTCCATGTTCCGGGGCTGGAAGCAAACCTCCTCTCTGTCTCATCTCTCATCTCCGAAGGCATGCAGGTTTGCTTTGAGAATGGTGGCTGCACCATCTCTGCCCGTGCAAGCTGTGTGCTTGCAAAAGTGAACAAGGAGGACGGTCTTTACCGCCTCTACGTGGCGTCAGAGAAGGAAGCTGACTCAGCGTTAGTGGCGAGAGAGGGAAAACACGACATCGGCCTGTGGCACCGCCGGCTCGGTCACCTCGGCTTTGGCGCCATCATCTCCATGCAGCAGATGGTCCGCGGCCTGGAGCTCAAGGGGGTGAAGCAGCCTAGTGCATTGGCTTGTGAGAGCTGCATTGAAGGGAAGCAAGCCCGCGCTCCTTTCACGGGGGAGGGGAAGGGGGCGGCTAAGCTTCTCTCACACATTCACTCTGATTTGTGCGGTCCCATGCCATCACAATCCTTGTCCGGCAAGTTGTACTTTGTCACGTTCATTGATGACAAGTCGAGGAAGACGTGGGTGTCTTTCCTGGCTGGAAAAGATGAGTGCTTTGATGCTTTCAAGGTGTGGATTGCTGCTGCACAGAATGAGAGTGGCAGGCAGTTGAAGGTGCTTCGGACCGATGGTGGAGGAGAGTACCTCTCCAACGACTTCCGCACCTTCCTCAAGCGTTGTGGGATCAAGCACGAGGTCACCCCACCTGGAACACCACAGCTGAATGGCATGGCTGAACGCGCGAACTGCACGCTCATGGAGCGTGTTCGCAGCATGCTCCAAGACGTGGGGCTCCCGCCAAACGTTTGGGCGGAAGCGGTCAATACCGCCGTGTACCTGAAAAACCGAAGCCCTACGCGCGCCGTGCCGCTGATGACACCGGAGGAGGCGTGGACGGGACGCAAACCAACAGTGACGCACTCAAAAGTCTTCGGGTGTGGTGGATTCGTGCACGTGCCTACCGGCAGCCGTAACAAGCTAGACGCAAAGTCGGTCAAGGCCGCCTTCCTCGGCTACAACACCATGGGATACCGCCTCTACAACCTCGCCGCACGCAAGATCATCTGCAGCCGTGATGTGGTCTTCCAAGAGGAAGTTAAGGGCTGGACTTGGAGCCCTATGTCGGCAGTTTCGCTTGCTCCCGAACTTGTACCAGAAGTGGGAGAAGAACCGGTAGCAGAAGAGGGCGGTGCGGAAGATGGCGGTGACAGCGGCAACGACAAGGAGGTGGAGGGAGCTGAGAAGGAGAAGGAGCTGGCATCGGAATTTGATGAGGAGGAGCAGCAAAGCAACGCACAGCAGCTGCCACGACGGTCTGCACGCCTCAAAAAAGGTGCAAAGGACAGTGGGGAGCTGCTGAGGTGATCTGAGCGCCTCGCAAACAAACAGAGGCCGCTGGAGCAGCTGGTGGACTTGTGCACCGTTCCACCACCAACGAAGTCGTCTGACCTCGAGCTTCTCTTCCTCATTGTCACCGATGACCCAGCCACATTTGCTGAAGCCATGCACAGCGCCAAGGTGGCAGATTGGCATGGCGTAGCAGATGAGGAGTATGATGCGATCATGAAGAACGGCACCTAGACTCTCGAGCAGGCTCCACGCAGCAGCCGGGTGATCGGATGCTGGTGGATCTTCAGGCGCAAGCGTGGTGCGGATGGTAAGATTCTCAGGTACAAAGCACGGCTGGTTGCAAAGGGGTATGCGCAGACTGAGGGTGTGGATTACAATGAGACATTTGCACCTGTCGCTAAGTTCCCATCCATCCGAGCGATCCTCGCTCTTGCTGCTGCTATGGACTGGGAGGTGCACCAAATGGATGTGACGTGTGCATTTCTGAATGGTGACCTTGAGGAGGATGTGTACATGGAGCAGCCGGAGGGGTATGTCGTGGAAGGGAAGGAAAGTTTGGTGTGCAAGCTTGTGAAGGCCCTCTACAGCCTGGAGCAAGCCCCTCGAGCATGGTACCACAAGATGGATGAGCAGGTAGCTGGCCTTGGCTTTGTGCGCAGTGAAGCAGACCATGCTGTCTATGGGCGCACACAAGAGGCAAACCACATCATCATCTTGCTCTATGTTGATGATCTGCTCATTGAATCTGACTCCAAGTCTCTTTTGGACGATGTGAAGCAGTCTCTTGCTGCCAGGTTTGACATGAAAGACATGGGAGAGCTCAGTTACTACCTTGGCCTTCAGGTCAAGTGCCGGCAGCAGCAGACTTTGGAGTTGTCGCAGAGCACGTACGTGAGCGACATCATCAAGCGCTTCAACATGGGAGGAGCACGCCAAGCAACAACACCACTAGAAGTGGGAGCGAAGCTGAGAATGACTTAGAATCCCCGCGGCATGTAAGAGAGCAGCCGCATGGAAGCAGTGCCATACCAAGCAGCAGTTGGAAACCTCATGTATGCAGCAGTCGGCACGCGCCTCGACATCAGCCAAGCAGTGGGAGTGTTAAGCAAGTTTTGCACGAATCCGGGCGTGCCGCATTGGGAGGCGGTCAAGCACGTGCTGCGCTACCTCGGCAGCAGCAGCAGCCTTTGCCTCACCTTAAACGGCAACAATAGTCCCATCCTCACCGGCTACAGTGATGCAGATTGGAGAGGTGACCTGGACACAAGGAGGTCAACCAGTGGGTTTGTGCTTGTGCTCGGGGGAGGTGCAATCAGTTGGAGGAGCAAGAAGCAAGAGTGCGTTGCCCTCTCCTCCACCGAAGCAGAGTACATCGCCCTCAGTGAAGCAGCAAAGGAAGCTGTGCGGCTGCGTGAGCTGCTAGAAAGCCTTGGACAGCAGCAGAGCATAGCGACCACCATCTACTGTGACAACATGAGCGCCATTGCTCTGACCAAGAACGCCGAATTTCACGCCCGCACCAAGCACATCGACCTGCGGTACCACTTCATCCGCGAGCTCGTGGCGAAGGAGGTGGTGGAGATCAAGTTCTGCCCTTCAAGCATGATGCTGGCAGACTTCCTGACCAAGCCGCTGTCAGCGCACCGCTTTCAGCAACTGAGGGGACAGTGCGGACTTGTGTGGTTTTTATTCTTGGAAAGTGGGAGAATGATGGATATGAGAGTGCCAGAAAGTGACAAAAATAGGTTGCTTGATAAAAATAATCTGGCATGACAGTTGCATAGAGGATATTTCACAGGTTCCAACGCACTTTACGGAACTCAATACGGAGTCCGTTTGAGTGAGATATGGATTTCCAAAGTTTGGAGATCATGGGTTGGGTTCAAGTGACGACCTAAGCACTTTGACCTCAAAAGGCGGCAGGATTATTGGCCAGGATGGCTGAGAGCGGCCTTCAAGGAGAAAAGGTGGCTGGAGGACCTCCAAGAGACTTCAAGGAAGGTGTAAACCACGATTGTTGGTCGTCCAAGTGGTGTGAGACATAATTCTCTTGTGTGACAAGGTGACTGCCGCTTATCCCACTATGCTAGGAGAGTGTACTAGAGGGTAGAATTTGACAGAGTGTATCTCAGTGCTCCTTAGGCCAAACAAGGCATATAAGAGCTGTGACAATGAACTTTCTCACTCAAGAGTCGATTTAGACATTCGCGTCCTCTGCAAACCTACATTTGCTCTGTAATTTCTTTCTGTGCAACCTGCAACCCCCTCTCACAAACAGTTGGTCCTGCCTAGGCGGCTCTTAGTGAGCCTGATCACCTCCGTGAGGGCTGCCCCAGTTTTCATCAACGATGACTGGTATTGGCATGGCAAGGCTTTGAGCGTCTTGTCGAAGCCAAAATGATCCGAGAAGTGGGTATCATGCGCCTCCTCCAGCAATAATTACTTTAATGGCACTTAATCCGGCACGGAACTCTTGTGCTCCTGTCGCCTTTGCCAATATACGCCATCCCACGTCACATATTTCTATGCATCCGAAGTGAACATCCTGTGCACGCCATAGCCATGCTTGAATAGGCTATGCATGACTAGATTTCCCATAAGCATTGAGATAGAATTGAGGCTCAATTCTCGTCTCCTTGAAAGGGGATGTGCCGGACTCACCTTCCCAGGCTTGTATTGTATCTGGTTGTAAAAACATCCTTTCAAAAACTCCATCCAGCAAGTTTGACGGCGACTGAGATTCGACTTCGTCTTCAGGTACTTCCAGGCATAGTGACCCGTGAAGACCATGCATCACTGCAAATTGAGGTAGCACCTCCAATTCTTGAAGGCTTGGATCAATGGTAGTATTTCCTTCTCATGGATTCCATAGTTCAGCTCTACACCTCGCAGTTTGCAAGACGCATACGTAGGCTGCGTTCCCTTTCTGTGATCCTGCATCAGCACTTCCCCAATGGTGTAGTTTCTTCCGTTAGTCGCCATGGCATACTCCTTGGATGAATCAGGATGCACTAGGAATGGAACGTTACATATTGCACACTTGAGCTCCTCAAAGCTCTTCTGCTCCTTCTTGCCCCTTTTCCACTGTTGATCTTTCCTCAACAGATGGGTCAGTGGCACACCCTTCTCTGCGAATCCACGGATGAAATTCTGGTAGTAGTTGAAAAATCCCAAGAAGACCTGGATGTCATGCATGCTCTTTGGTGTAGGCCACTACTTCACTGCTTCCACCTTCTCGGGATCCATGCAAAGACACTTGCCGCTCATGATGTGTTCGAGGAACTCCACCTCCCTTTTCTCGAACTCACACTTGGACAGCGTGGAAAACAATTTCTCTTTCCAAAGAATGTCCAACACCAACATTTGGGAGTAGATGAGGATGTCATAGAGGAACACAACCGCAAACTGGTCCAAGTGAGTGTGGAAGATCTTGTTCATGAGAATCATTAACGTTGCTTGAGAATTGGTCGACCCAGACGACATCACGAGGTACTTAAAATGACTGTATCGCATCCTGATCCTCGTCTCCTCCACATCCTGCTCCAAAATCCAGATCTGATGGTATCATGAGCGTAATTCAATCTAGCTGAAGTTCTGCGCTTCCCTTAGCTAGTCAAACGGCTCCTTGACCCTTGGCACATGGTACCGGTTCTTGATCATCACGTTGTTCAGTGCTTGATAGTCCGCGCACATCCACATCTCCTCTATCTTCTTCTTCAAAAAGAGGAAAGGTGCAGCATACGGTGACACCGACGGCCTGATGAAACTCTGTACCCGCAGCTCTTCCGGCTGTTTCTTCTGCTCATCCAGCTTGTTGTGGCTCATGTGATAAGCAGCACGTACCATTGGAGTTGCTCCTGGTACAAGCTCAATTTGGCAGTCGTTGTCTTGCATCGGTGGTAAGCCCTTTGGCAGCTTGTGATGGAAACTTGGCAGCCCTCAGGGAGGTGATCAGGCTCACTAAGAGCCGCCTAGGCAGGACCAACTGTTTGTGAGAGGGAGTTGCAGGTTGCACAGACAGAAATTATGGAAGCAAATGTAGGTCTGCAGAGAACGGGAATGTCTGAATCGACTCTTGAGTGAGAAAGTACATTATCACAGCTTTCAAACAAGCCCTTATATGCCTCATTTGGCTAAGGGAAAACTGAGATCCACTCTGTCAAAGCTTACCCTCTAGCACACTCCTAGCCTAGCGGCATGAGCGGCAGTCACACTCTCACACAAGAGAATTACCATCCCTGCCATGTGCACAACCAATAATCTTGGTGGGGACCTTCCTTGAAGCTACCTAAAGGTCCTCCTGCCGCCTTTCTACCCTGAAGGCCGCTCCAAACCTCCTTGGCCAATAATCGTGGCCGTCATTGCTGCTGGTAGTGCAGGAGCCATCACTTGAACCGGACCCATGGCCACCAAACCTTGAAAATCCATATCTCCCTCAAACGGACTCCGAATCGAGTTCCGTAAAGTGCTACAGAACCAGCAAAACATCCTCTATTCACTTTTGTGACTTGATGATTTTTATCGAGCAACCTATTTTTGTCACTTTCTGGCACTCTCATATCCATCATTCTCCCACTTTGCGAAAATAAAAATCACACAAGTCCGCACTGTCCCCTCAGCTGCTGAAAGCGGTGCGCTGCCAGCGGCTTCATCAGGAAGTCTGCCAGCATCATGCTTGAAGGGCAGAACTTGATCTTCAGCACCTGCTTTGCCACGAGCTCGCGGATGAAGTGGTACCGCAGGTCGATGTGCTTGGTGCGGGCGTGAAACTCTGCGTTCTTGGTCAGAGCAATGGCGCTCATGTTGTCACAGTAGATGGTGGTCGCTGTGGTCTGCTTCTGTCCAAGGCTTGCCAGCAGCTCACGCAGCCACACGGCTTCCTTTGCTGCTTCACTCAGGGCGATGTACTCTGCTTCGGTGGAGGAGAGGGCAACGCACTCTTGCTTCTTGCTCCTCCAGCTGATTGCACCTCCCCCGAGCACAAACACGAACCCACTGGTCGACCTCCTTGTGTCCAGGTCACCTCCCCAATCTGCGGCGCTGTGGCCGATGAGGATGGGGCTGTTGTTGCCGTTAAAGGTGAGGCAAAGGCTGATGCTGCTGTCGAGGTAGCGCAGCATGCGCTTGACCGCCTCCCAATGCGGCACGCCCGGATTCGCGCAAAACTTGCTAAGAACTCGCACTGCTTGGCTGATGTCGAGGCGTGTGCCGACTGCTGCGTACATGAGGCTCCCAACTGCTGCTTGGTACGGCACTACTTCCATGCGGTTGCTCTCTTGCATGCCGCGGGGAGTCTGCGTCGTGCTCAGCTTCATTCCCACTTCCAGTGGTGTCGCTGCTTTGCGCGCTCCTGCCATATTGAAGCGCTTGACGATGTCGCTCACGTACGTGCTCTGCGACAACTCCAAAGTCTGCTGCTGCCGGTCACGCTTGACCTGAAGGCCAAGGTAGTAACTGAGCTCTCCCATGTCATTCATGTCGAACCTGGCAGCAAGGGACTGCTTCACATCGTCCAAAAGAGACTTGGAGTCAGATGCAATGAGCAGATCATCAACATAGAGCAAGATGATGACCTGGCTTGCCTCTTGAGTGCGCACATAGACTGCATGATCAGCTTCACTACGCACAAAGCCAAGGCCAGCCAGCTGCTCATCCATCTTGTGGTACCATGCTCGTGGTGCTTGCTTCAGGCCGTAGAGGGCCTTNAAGGTCACCATTCAGAAATGCACACGTCACATCCATTTGGTGCACCTCCCAGTCCATAGCAGCAGCAAGAGCGAGGATCGCTCGGATGGATGGGAACTTAGCGACAGGTGCAAATGTCTCATTGTAATCCACACCCTCAGTTTGCGCATACCCCTTTGCAACGAACCGTGCTTTGTACCTGAGCACCTTACCATCCGCACCACGCTTGCGCCTGAAGATCCACCGGCATCCGATCACCCGGCTGCCACGTGGAGCTTCCTCGAGGGTCCAGGTGCCGTTCTTCATGAGCCAGCATACTCCTCGTCTGCTGCGGCACGCTAATCTGCCTTCTCGGCGCTACGCATGGCTTCAGCGAATGTGGCTGGGTCATCGGTGACTGTGAGGAAGAGAAGCTCGAGGTCAGACGACTCCGCTTGTGGTGGAACGGTGCACAGGTTCACCAGCTCCTCCAGCGGCCTCTGTTTGTTTGCGAGGCGCTCGGAT
>SZWC01005943.1:53563-67742 GCA_023375785.1 Penium margaritaceum
TGGGGCGCCTATCCTTCAGCGTGAGTTTTCCTCGTGATTCTTACGGGTCCGCCGTCGACCACGGCGTCCTGAGCGTCATAGCCATCCATCCACGCGCAACTTTCAGTCTCGCGGACAGTGCCAATTTCCAACGGTTTCACAAGGGACATTACCCTTCTGCCCAGCGACTTCAAAACAGGACTGCCCTGCCCACTCGATTCATGTCGATCTGCGACATGCGCCGCTGATTGAGCTAAGCTAGGTGGGGCATGTGGACCCCCTCTCGCGATGCTCGCTCCCACGCGAGGATCACGATCAAGCGATGAGCTCTTTGTTTTTTTTCCCGGACATGCAAAACCCCTAGTTTGATTTAGGATTTTGTATGTTTTGCGCGGGCACAACCTGCGCAAAACATAAACCCTACATTAAAATAGGAGGTTTGCGTGTCGGGAAAAAAACAAAGAGCTCATCGCTCGGTCATGATCAAGAAAAAACGTTTGTTTTTTAGATCGAGCGAAAGCGCTCGTTCGTTTTCTTTTCCTTACTCGCAAACCACAAAGGTTTGACATGAAACCTTAGTCAAACCCTAACCAGAATCACATTCGGGGTTTTAGGGTTTTATTTCTATGCAGGCTTCTCCTGGGCTTCGCTACAGCGGGGCCCAGCAAGATCCCTTTCCACGCATGGGGAGTCTCATACCCCCAAATCGAACCATATGCAAACCCCGCCAACGAACATTCACAAACCCCTCGGATGAGGGGTCTGTGAATGTTCGAAAAGATTGATGATGTCAGCATGTCAACGCGATATCGCATGCAGCGTTGACATGCTACGGTTTATCAAGGGCGTTATACTTGACAAATCCGTGAAAGCGTCAACATAAACCTCAAATATCCGTGCGTTGAATATTGTCCACGCCATATTCATAACTTTCAAAAAACAACCTCCGGTATACCTCTTGACTTGCTATTATGCCAAACAGATTGTGGATAGCAAAGTAGAAGTTGCGAAGCAGAACACAATCTAGAATTTCGGACACTTTCGAACAATTTGCAATTAGCTGTAATTTTACTTCAATGACAAGTTTCAAAATGATCAAACATAAATATACCAGAGTCCCGTTACAAATGAAACATAGTCAGGGTCGTTAGGTCGATTGTTGAGCGATGCATACGGATGTTGGAGTGAGCGATAACTGTGCCGATTTACTACTTCAGCATGACGCAGACGGCACTCCAATCGGAGGCTCTGAGATGATTTTATGGGTTTTTCCGTGAAACTACCGGGTGCGGCTCGGCTGAGAATTTTGACGGAGAAGTTCCAGATTTTCTCTGGAGTGCAGCCTTAAAGGGTGTGAAAGGTGCTTTGGGAATAAGCATGCGCATGCAGAGTGCATGCTTTCTGGCAGCACAGACCTGCATAGTGCGGCACAGGCACTCAGGTCAAGAGGGGCTTCTGATGACTGGACAGGCAGCATGCACCCGGAACTGAGGCCTGAACAGCATCACCTCAATCATGCAGGAAGCCCAAGCCCTTGGATCTTCATGGGTCAATCTGGTGCGAGCTTCAGGAGGATCCTGATCAACGGATCTGATGCAACAACATGGCGAGATCAACGGTCATCACAGGAAGGCCTGAAGGGCAAGCAACCTCCTGGGAAGCTGTACCTGAACACCTGACAAAGCTTCCTCAAGGAGGAAGCTTCTCCCTGAATCTGCTGAGGTGCCAGGAACAAACCTTGTACTATAGGAAGCTTCACCTGAAGGAAGCTTCTCTATTCCAGGAAAGGAGAGGGAGCTGACCTGAAGCACCTGAAGGAAGCTTCTCCTTCAGGTGGTCAACTTGCCAGGACCTCAAGTATAAAAGGCGAAGGTCCTGCCACTTCTCAGTATCCCAGCATCGCCAGTATCATCCCTCCAACACTACGTGTAAGGCTCCATGCCTTAGCACCAGAGCACCTTCAACAACGATGCTGCTGGAGTTCCTCCCAAGACCTTTATAAGCCTGGCACTTGCGTGCCAGCCTGGGTGGAGGACGATGCTGGTGATCCCTCCAAGATCCCTGTAAATCTGGCAAGCTCTGCCAGCCTGGGATGAGGTCAATCCCTCCAAGGCCCCTGTAAGCCTGGCAAGGCCTGCCAGCCTGGGAGGAGGACGCCCTGACATCCTGAAGGCTGTTCACTGTTGCGACGGTGGCTGTGCCGAGACCCTTGCTCTGACGGCCTTGACGGCCTAGCAAGGCGTTGCGCCCCAGTTTAGGGCCAGGAGTTATGTCAGAGCACACCGCTGAGCTGTTTGCATAACTGTTGTTCCTTGTACAATACTTGTACTTTTAACAAGATTCAACTCCATAATTCTTGCTTCCGCTAGTTTCTCAACAGAGTGTACAAGGCATGCTTGCTGGGTATAAAAGATCCTACGGCAACAGGGGACCCCCTTGCTGCATCACAGCACGCGGTGGCTTTGTCGCTACAAGCTCACAAAAACCAACATGGTATCAGAGCAGTAGGTTCTTTGTCCAGCCAGTGCTGTTGCAGCAGCAGCAGCAGCAACAGCAGCCATAGCAGCAGCAGTGTGGATTGGTGAAGCAGTCCTTCACCATCCCTGTACAAGCTTGAGGAGGAGCGACCTTCGCCTTCTCCTAAGCGTGCAGCAGGACCGACCTTTGGGTCGTGTGGCTTGCACAAGACAGAGAGCATAGCATGTCTAACATGGTTTAAGAGCTCTATGTGGTGCTCTCAGCAGTTTGTAGCAGCAGTAACAACAGACTACGTTGGTGGTGGAGACGTTCTCCACCAGCCCTGTACAAGTGCTGAGCCAGAGGTGGAGGTGATGCCACTCCACACGCGTGAGTGACGTTCCACCTGCACACCAAGCAAGAGCAACATGGAGGAGGAGAATGCTGCGTCACTTTCTCTTATCCTTGATGACCAATCTGTCTTGCAAGGTTTGCGTATGGGCCAAGACCAGGGGGGCCATGTCGCAGACCATGCACAACGCCAAGCGGAAGAGGCACAACGTTTGGCAGAGGAGGCGCAATGCATGGCGGAACAAGAAGCCGCAGTACGCCAAGCTTTGGAGCAAGAGAGGGAGGCGCTGAGGCAGCAGATTGCCGCTCAAGAGCTCCTACGTCAACAGGAGCAGCTTACCCATGCAGCTCAAGCATCGCACACGCAGCAACTACAACAGTCACATGCGGCTCAAGCAGCCCAAATCGCACAACTTCAGCAGCAGCTGGCATGGGTTCAGCAACAACAGCTTCAACAGCAACAACTTCAGAACCAGCAGCAACAGCTGCAGTAGATGTAGTGGCAACAAGGTTCACACGCATCATCTGCACATCTGCCTCGAGCAAGCCATCCTCCACTCATGCAAGGAGCCCTATCTCCACTGGTGCAACCATCTGCACCACCTCAAGGAGGCGTGCCATCGACGTTTGTGGCTGAGCAGCCACAACCTACCTAGCTTATGCCACCCATGGCACAAGCTCAGCATGTGCTCCAAGCACNGCAGCAGATGCAGTGGCAACAAGGTTCACACGCATCATCTGCACATCTGCCTCGAGCAAGCCATCCTCCACTCATGCAAGGAGCCCTATCTCCACTGGTGCAACCATCTGCACCACCTCAAGGAGGCGTGCCACCGACGTTTGTGGCTGAGCGGCCACAACCTGCCCACATTGTTCCACCCATGACACAAGCTCAGCATGTGCTCCAAGCACCAGTGCTGCATGCTTTTGCGGCCCAAGAAGAACTTGTACCCGCTGGAGGAGCGGTCCCATCGCTTATTGCAACTCCTATGGAGATGGAGTGCTCCAGCCTATGTCGGAGACATCAGGTGTCTCCTTCCGCGAGGTGCAGCGCAGACGTCCAAGGCGACGGTCTACCTGCACAACTCACTGAAGAGGAGAGCACGATGGAGATGGAGAACAGGGGTGCCGATGGTACACCGTCTCATCGTCCATCCATGCCACCAAGTCTGCCCATGAGCTTGGAAGACAGCTTCCATGTGGCAGAGCCAACGCTAGGAGTTGAAGAGCCAAGGCGTTTGGCGGAAGAAGCGTTGCACACGCTTCAAGCAACCACCGCACGTCAAGCTCATGAACGTGCGACGGAGGACTTGCGGCAACAGTTGTTCAATTTTTCAGTTCTCCTTTGGAAGGGGAAACGGCAGCAGAATGAAGCTTGGATATTAGAGCTTCAATACCAGCTATACTAGATGGAGGAGATGCAGCAGAAACTCCACCTCCCGTTGGTGCAGCAGCCAGCAACAACTGTGCAACCGCCGCAAGCAGGAGTGGCATTGGTTATGCCACCAACGGTCACGTTAGCACTGGTGCTATCACAAGCATCTACGTGCACTGACACGATGCAGCAGTTCAAGGCACAACCATCAAGTGTTTTGATGACACGCGGAGCAGGACCACTTGGTACTGTTTCTCACATGACAAAAGGAGGAAGTGCTTTCACAGATAGAAGCACGGTGACTCAGCAACAGATTAGTGCACATAAAATCCTTTGCCAACAGGAGCAAGAGATGTGTGCAACTGCATTTGCACGCATCTCTCAGATGCAATCATGGGTGGCTCGACCGCAGCAGCTGTACAATCACATGTGTCAAGGAGAGCCATACCAAAGAGCGCAAGCACCATTGCTGTCGAAAGTCACATCTGCTCCTTCATCGTCGGAGCTTGTCATGTCTCGAGCGATGCCATCAGCCGCATCTGTACTTGGAGGCGTGCAAAACAAGCAACGTTGGCCAATGCAACACTGGACGAGGCAGTGGGACAACGGCCGGAACTTGCAGCTCCACAAGTAAAGCCTTTGGCTTGTCCAGAAACCGTGGACACGGCGCAGTGTCAATGTTTGACACAAGCACTTGGCCCAGTCCAACCTTGCTTTTCCCCATCACGCGAGGAAAGCACATGAGTAACTTCAAAAGTTGCAGCCACGGCAATCAGCAAATTTGCAACGGATCAACGGGAATGGATGAATCGCACATCTGCCAAGCTCTACACTTGAGCAAGGCAAAAGCAACGAGCTGCCCTGGAGGATCCGGACAAAGCTCCCCGACAACAGAAACCATGCAAATCATGCCATTTTCTCCAGCTCTCAGAACGAGCTGCGAGGAGGAGCATTCCGACTTAAGAGCATCACAGCTCTCAACAATTCGGCATGTCATCGGCAGAAGAGACGGCAAGGTGGAAGCAAAAAATCAGCTCACCACCATCGACCAGCAAGTCAGCGGTGCCTTGACAACGACGACAAGGCTGAGTGCTTCTATAGCAACTCAACTTGTGTGTTCCGCATGTCCACTTCCCACCTTCTAGATCGCATCGGGCAGCAAAGGAAGTGGAAGAAGAGGAGGAGGAGTAAAAGGTCCTCAACCGACCTCAAAGTAGCCTTTGCAAAAAGAGCAAAACTACGCAAAAAAAAATCCTGCCAAGTCGGCAGGTGGTTGCAGTAAGCCCACCTCTGGGTAGGTGGCATGCGAGTTGGAGATTTACTCCACGGACCACGGATTCGGCGGAGTCACGCGAACTCCAAGCACGTGTGTGGCAGCAGCTTTGTGGGGCCTCGAGCGCCACCGCAAGTCTCCGGGCCTTCACCAATGAGGGGGAGGAGGCCGGAGGGGGATAATTCCCACGCTTGAGGAAGAAAATGTTTTATTCTCTCTTCACGACTTTCAATCCTGCCACAGACATCAATCACTACAGCAGAAAGGGGGAGATATCCAGACAAGCAGCTGGCAGCAGCAGACGTTTCTGCAAAATCTGCAACAGCTCTCGTCGGGCCCTTTTTTTGCAATATCGGCCTGACCACTTGCGATGGTACAGGGTGATGACGTCGTCACCGAGGGCAGTCGCTGTCGAGATTGAAAAAGCCACAAGAGTCGCCCGCGCACTGCACGATCGGAGCAGAAGACCAAAAAAAAAGAAACAATGGTCGACACAGCTTCTTGTGGATCGGCCAGCGCTGAATGCGACCACCGCACTGCGGTCGCGAAACGCTGTCGCAGTTGGCGAGCCACTACGGCAGGTCAGCGAGCCAAGATGAAAAAAATGGAGGAAGGCTGCTCCATCAACAACGGTAGCAGAGTGCCGTTCTTCAATCGCCGAGGAGCAACTTGCAGCAGTGATTTTTGTAAATATCTACATCAACACTTGTCGCAGATGTTCACAGAAGTGGACCATACCATTTTCAACGGCGTGAGTGATGACATCATCACTTGGAGCAGTCTCCATCGATATTGAGGAGCTGCAGCAGCTGCACGTACACTGCACGTTTTGGAGTAGTGGGGAGAACGGCAAAGCCAAAGGAGCAGATTTGGATGTCCTCATAAGCAGCTCTTTTTTGCTGCTTGGTACTGAAATAGGTCAGTTAAAAGTTCTGACCTACAGTAGTCCCACAAAAAGCGACAGGGTTGGGCTGCCGGGCGATTTAGACAAAAAAAGGAGGAGAGGTCGCTCGCTCTCGCGAGCAGAACAGGACCTCCGAAAAAAAAAAAAAAGGAGGAGGAGGAGACCGCTCGCTCTTGCGAGCGAAACGCCCCCCAGAGTAGGGCCAGCTCAGCGGCTGGATGGCGAGCGAGGGAGAGAGGGAGGTCCGCGACGGACACCGAACCAGCTCGCCGCAATGGCGAGCTGGGCCAGCGAGCCCTGCCGCGACGGCAGGGTGGACTGCGGCA
Source organism: Penium margaritaceum (assembly GCA_023375785.1). NCBI lineage: Eukaryota > Viridiplantae > Streptophyta > Zygnematophyceae > Desmidiales > Peniaceae > Penium > Penium margaritaceum. The sequence continues at coordinate 60,229 of SZWC01005943.1, forward strand.
GGGGTCTGCCCCGACAGCGGCCTTGGCCGCAACCAGCAGCTGCCGTGACGGCAGGGCCCTCGCACAGCCCCACGATGTGGCGGAGAGCGAGGGTGAAGGCCAAGGGGCGATCGCGACAGGCGGGCCCACGCGAGCGGGCCAGACCAGCTGCCGGGCAAGAGGACAAAAAAAAGGGAAAGAAAAAAAATGGGGAAACAGGTCAGGCGTCAAGGTCATCCGCTCGCCACGGATTGGCGAGGGCAGCCCGGCAATCCGGAGACTGGCCAGAGAGCGAACCAAAAAAAAAAAAAAAAACAAAGAGGAGCAACTGTGGGCCGATGAGAAGTGACCTCCAAGATCGCCGGAGGAAATCGGCGTGACAGCCACAGAACGACGGCGACCAAGAACGGCCAGCAGAAGCCATGGACGGGACGAAACGTCCTGAAACGCCACAAACGGGGTTGGCACGGCCAGACTCCCAAGTGACGCGACGGAACAGCCATGAGGGCTGTTTCTGAGTGGCAGAAACGACCAAGTCGCGAGGAGCTGACTCAAAAACGACCAAGAACCGGTCGTGGAGGGCTGGAAAGGCACCGGATCTGCCCCAGCCATGGCGCTAGCCTACAACAAGACCTCCTCAAAGTTGAAGGAGGTGGAGAAGTAGAGCAGAGTACTTCGAGGGAAGCAGCCTAGCACGACAGGGAGAGCAATCACTAATGTTGTGGTGTGACTGGAGGCGAAGGACTCTTATACTCTCCCGCGGAGTGCTCACATCGGCGGTCCCGGAGCGGTCCTAGCACGTGGTCCCTACGGCGGTCCCACCATGCAGCCGCCACCTCGCACAGGACCGCCGAACGCACGTGCATGCAAAGCATGGTGCATAACTTCGAGAAGAGTTGCTTCACCACCAAGCAACCTCAAAGGGTCAAAGTCGTGACGTGATCCCAACCTCACCCGACGAAAATGTTGGAGACATCCGTGTGCTCCAAACCCAAAAACGAGTCCCGGGAGTCCCCGAAGTGCCAGAAACGAGCCAAAAGAGGTGGTGCTCGAATTTTTTGAGCTACAGAGTCACCAAAAAAAAAAATCCTAACGGAGTGCCTGCACCCAGTGGAGCCGAAAAGACCAACCGAGTTTTTTCAAACAAATTTAACGACCTCATTCCTCCTCTTTCACACTCTCGACGATGGTCTACAAGCACCGATTCATCAGCACAATTATCGAGGGGGAGTGTTGGAGTGAGCGATAACTGTGCCGATTTACTACTTCAGCATGACGCAGACGGCACTCCAATCGGAGGCTCTGAGATGATTTTATGGGTTTTTCCGTGAAACTACCGGGTGCGGCTCGGCTGAGAATCTTGACGGAGAAGTTCCAGATTTTCTCTGGAGTGCAGCCTTAAAGGGTGTGAAAGGTGCTTTGGGAATAAGCATGCGCATGCAGAGCGCATGCTTTCTGGCAGCACAGACCTGCATAGTGCGGCACAGGCACTCAGGTCAAGAGGGGCTTCTGATGACTGGACAGGCAGCATGCACCCTGAACAGAGGCCTGAACAGCATCACCTCAATCATGCAGGAAGCCCAAGCCCTTGGATCTTCATGGATCAATCTGGTGCGAGCTTCAGGAGGATCCTGATCAACGGATCTGATGCAACAACATGGTGAGATCAACGGTCATCACAGGAAGGCCTGAAGGGCAAGCAACCTCCTGGGAAGCTGTACCTGAACACCTGACGAAGCTTCCTCAAGGAGGAAGCATCTCCCTGAATCTGCTGAGGTGCCATGAACAAACCTTGTACTATAGGAAGCTTCTCCTGAAGGAAGCTTCTCTATTCCAGGAAAGGAGAGGGAGCTGACCTGAAGCACCTGAAGGAAGCTTCTCCTTCAGGTGGTCAACTTGCCAGGACCTCAAGTATAAAAGGCGAAGGTCCTGCCACTTCTCAGTATCCCAGCATCGCCAGTATCATCCCTCCAACACCACGTGTAAGGCTCCATGCCTTAGCACCAGAGCACCTTCAACAACGATGCTGCTGGAGTTCCTCCCAAGACCTCTATAAGCCTGGCACTTGCGTGCCAGCCTGGGTGGAGGACGATGCTGGTGATCCCTCCAGGATCCCTGTAAACCTGGCAAGCTCTGCCAGCCTGGGATGAGGTCAATCCCTCCAAGGCCCCTGTAAGCCTGGCAAGGCCTGCCAGCCTGGGAGGAGGACGCCCTGACATCCTGAAGGCCGTTCACTGTTGCGACGGTGGCTGTGCCGAGACCCTTGCTCTGACGGCCTTGACGGCCTAGCAAGGCGTTGCGCCCCAGTTTAGGGCCAGGAGATATGTCAGAGCACACCGCTGAGCTGTTTGCATAACTGTTGTTCCTTGTACAATACTTGTACTTTTAACAAGATTCAACTCCATAATTCTTGCTTCCGCTAGTTTCTCAACAGAGTGTACAAGGCATGCTTGCTGGACATAAAAGATTCTACGGCAGCAGGGGACCCCCTTGCTGCATCACAGCACGCGGTGGCTTTGTCGCTGCAAGCTCACAAAAACCAACAACGGAGTCGCGTCGTGAGTGGTCGGATTTGCGACGGTCCACCGAGAAATCAGGGGCTTTGACAATCGACGGTGAAGATGCAACATGCATCTTTATAAATCCACGTTCATCTCGTTGCTTTGAGAAGTTGACTGAAAGGTCGTGATACTCTAATGTAGATTCGCGAAAGTGGTCGAAGTTGTCACAATGTTCGGGAAGATTCACCGGAGGTGAGGGCAGTTGGCCGGCTTGCCCTTGACCGTCGAAGTGAGCATCGAGGTCTTGCGCCGCAGTGGTCGACGGCTCAGTTGGTTTTGCGTGGCCGATACTTAATATCATAGTCAAACCCGGATTCAAGGAACTCCATCCATCGGGTTTGACGTTGACTGGGCATTGGCTACGTCTTCAGATATCTTAACGCATGGTGGATGGTGCGCTCACAATGCATAAACGGCACTCCAGGTAACACCGCCATCTCTTAAATGCATGTACGACCACCATCATTTTTTCTTGTATCCGACGTAGTTGAGTTCTCGTCCTCGTAATTTTTTGGATTTGTATGCAACCAGTTGCTTGCCGTTGCCATGGTCTTGCGGGAGGACTACGCCAATGGCCCGGTCTGACACGTCTATAGCCATGACGTAGTTGAGCATTGCATCGGCTCATCGTAGGGATAGCGCCAATGTTAGAGCGTTCACATAAGCGATGAATTTTTCTTGTTCGTTGTCTCCCCACCGTCACTCATTTTCTTTTCGAGTGAGGTCAGAGAGAGGCCCTCGAACTCTAGCGCAATCCCGTACGAAACACCGGTACTAATTGCAAAAGCATAAAAACACTTGAACGTCCCCAATGGTGGTCAGGATCGGCCAATCATCAACTAGTGCCACTGTCTTTGGATCCATGGTGATCTGTGCACTGTTGATGACGTGACCAAAAAATTGATTGAACGGCAACCAAAGTTGCACTTTGGGAGGTTTCCAAAAATTGTATCATATTGTTTGCATGCTCAATGGATACAACATTTATAAAGAGCGAGAAAATTCTAGATTTGGATATGGCGTGCTTAATGTGTGAACCGTGGATATAGCGATAGATATTGAGAATTCTGTGGATGAATGGTCATGCCCCCGTTTATTTTTCTACAATTAAATCCCTTGTGAAAGTGTAGGGGACCATGTTGTAAGCGTGCTCCGCCTAAATCCTTGCAGGGGGGCTTTCGTGTTGGAAAAAAATTGGTTCATTACTCGATAACAAATATTAGGAGGGATCAATTACTCCATGTCCTTTATTTGGCATGGTGGACAATGCATGGCGCTATTGAGAAAGAAAACACATTGGTCATTTGAGTATTTTTTACTTTGTTTGGCATATGAATATCACACCGGTGAAATGGCTGATATATCCGCGCAAGCGTCAACAAAAGCCTGAGATATCCGTAATTTAAATATAAACCGCGCCATATCCATTAAGTTAAAAAAAAACTACACCATATCCATTTTTATGGCCATGCCCGATCGGCGACTGAAGTCGCCAATCGAGCTAAGCGAGGGGGGTGATGTGTCACCCCCGTCGCTTCGCTCCCCCCCCCACCCCCCCTTCGCGAGAAACGCGATCGAGCGATTTGCCTTTTCTTCTTTTTTTTTCTACTCGCAAACCCCCATTCGCGGATTTAGTGTTTTCTATGTTTGCACGAGCGGAGCCCGCGCAAACATAAAACCCTACATCCGCGAATGGGGGTTTGCGAGTAGAAAAGAAAAGAAGAAAAGGCAAATCGCTCGATCGCGATCGAGCGAAAACGCCTTTTTCAAATATTGTTTTTCGGAGAAGCAAACCCCTTTTTTATTCATTCAAACCGCTTTCAAACCAAACCCCAAATTACACCGGGGTTTAGGGTTTTATTTTTGCGCGGGCTCCTGTTGGGCCCCGCGGTAGCGGGGCCCAGCAGGTTCCCTTTCAACGCATGGGGTGTTTCGGACCCCCCACTCAAAAACATCGCAAACCTTTGTGAGAAAAGTCGCAAACCCCTCAATAGAGGGGTTTGTGATTTTTCTCTCATGTGGACGACGTCAGCATGTTGTCGCTGGATGGCATGCGGCATCAACATAGCGTGTACATTCGGATATAGCTCATTTTTTTGCGTGCTCGCTGGATATAGCGCTAATAAAGAAGCGAAAAGTTCCGAAATTGGATATGGCGTGGTTAATGTGCGAAACGTGGATATGGCGGTAGATATCGAGAATACTGTGGGTATATGGTCACTCCCCCGATATCACACTTGTATCTGATTATACATGGGAGGGACCATGTATCCTCAGAATTCTCGACATCTATGGCCACATCCACGTTTTGCACATTAACCACGCCATAGCCAAATGTAGGATTTTCTCGCTCTTCATTAACGCTATATCCAGCCATCATGCAAAAATAAGCTATATCCAAATGAACACACTATGTGGACGCCGCATGCCACCAAGCAAGAGCATCTTGACTTTGTCAGACATGAAAGAAACATCACAAACCCCTCAATAGAGGGGTTTGTGACTTTTCCCACAAAGGTTTGCGAGGTTTTTGAGAGGGGGGTCTAAAAAGACCCATGCATTGAAAGGGAACCTACACGGCCCCGCTACAGCGAGGCCCAGCAAGAGCTCACACAAAAACAAAATCCAGAAGCAGGAGTGTAATTTGGGATAGGGTGTGAAAGCGGTTTGCGTGTAATAAACTGGGTTTTTTTTGCTGGAAAAAAATTCCCAAAAGGTGATTTTGTATAATCGNCCACCAAGCAAGAGCATCTTGACTTTGTCAGACATGAAAGAAACATCACAAACCCCTCAATAGAGGGGTTTGTGACTTTTCCCACAAAGGTTTGCGAGGTTTTTGAGTGGGGGGTCTAAAACGACCCATGCATTGAAAGGGAACCTACACGGCCCCGCTACAGCGAGGCCCAGCAAGAGCTCACACAAAAACAAAATCCAGAAGCAGGAGTGTAATTTGGGATAGGGTGTGAAAGCGGTTTGCGTGTAATAAACTGGGTTTTTTTTTTGCTGAAAAAAAATTCCCAAAAGGTGATTTTGTACAATCGCAATCAATCAATCAGCCTTTCGAATTTCCTTTCGACTCGCAAACCGCCATTCTTGATGGTGAGTCTTGCAACGAGGGGGGTGACACATCATCCCCCTCGCTTTGCTAGATCGGTGACTTGCATGGCCAATCGGGCGTGTCCATTGTCACGTACCAAACGTCCATGAGTCCCAAATCTTTTTGAGTGGGCATTTCACTTCATAAAAAAACGGCCCACCGCGTTGCAGATACTGGACAGTTAATCAGACGGTCAAGGGCAAACTAGCTAACTGCCCTCCCCTCGAGTGAATCTTGCCGAACCTTCTGACAAATGCGACCCCTCTCGCCAATCTACAACAGAATCATCACAAGCTTGTGGTCAACTTCTTGATGCAACGAGACAACGATGGATGTATAGAGGTGCATCTCTCATGTTCACCATCAATTCTCAAACCCCCTTATCACGACGGACCTTCTGAAATCCAACCACTCACGACGTGACTGCGTACGCGTCGCTCGACAATCGACCCAATGACCACGACAATGTCTCATTCGTAACTCGACACGTCCATGCATATGTTTGATCATTTCCACTCTTGTCATCGAAGTACACTTGGCGCTAATTATAAATTGCTCACGCGTCCCATATTCTAAACTGTGTTCTACCTCACCAAATCTACATGTTCACCATCTATGTTCTGTTCGGCATAACACTTGGTAGCAGAATGTTTGCGGTTCTGAATAGGCATCCAACCACTTTACCCATCAGGAGTAATACCTTCCACAAATCTTTAGCGCATGTCACACATCAAGACTTTGCAGACTTTGCATCTATGATGTGAAATGAGCCAGTGCAGCCGATAACCAGTAGTGGGTCTTCGCGATGACTTCGGCGCTGGTGGAGCAAAACGTTCCTATGCACGCGAACCCTAAAGCAGTAATGAATGCTAACATGGCAGGTGATGCAGCAGCTAGATCAACCCCTATGGCTTCGACGACCAATCGGGTCGAGGACCCAACGGCGGTAAACCAGCCGTCCTTATGGACAGCCTCAACAACAATGGCAGGAAGGACAGGTGGCACTCAACGACAGACGCGGATGAACTAGGAACTCGCAAACCGAACCTCTACACTTGAGGGGATCAAGAGACCACTGCTCCAACAACTCAACATTGCGATGGAGGCTCTTTGCAATGCAAGCGCACGTGAAGCAGTGCTTGTCAAGAGAAATTCTAAACTCTCAAGCGAACCCAAAATTCGTCTCACTCCACCAGAACCGTTTGATCATGCAAATTTAAAAGGACCGATGGTTTGGATGTGGGTGACGAGTCTCAAGGTGTACTTCACAGCTACTGGGGTCAGCAACAAAAACAAAAAGATATACCTCGCGGCCGCGTTTTTGCGGGGCACGACACTAAGTTGGTGGTCAGGCATGACAACCATCTGACGGAAGCAGGAGATTGGCAGGACTTCATCAACAGTCAACGCCGCCCCGTCTCATATCGCCTTCCACTGGCGTTCTACCCTTGGAGCACATCAACCCGTAGTGGCAAGACGCGTTGACACCGCTAACCGACTGGATTGAATTCTCGCGTGCGATGCTCACACGATTTGGACAACTCAACAAAATGTCTGACACACGGTAAAACATCCAGCGTCCCCGTCAGCAGTCCAACGTGGTAGAGTATACGTGAATATTTTGTGAGATCATGAATGGTGTAGACATCATCCCCAAAGAACTTCGTTTTCACTACAACAATGGCCTCAAGCGAGATGTCCGATGAATAATTACTGTTTTTGGCATCCAAAAGGAATTGCCACGAATGATCGCAATTGTAGAAAGGATCAAAAGCACCAACTACAACCCTTAGATCCACAAATCGTATGGCTGGGGACCTCCCAACCACAATTATCATGGAAACAAAAAGAGCCAGTCGGGGGGACTCCTTGACTCT
>SZWC01005943.1:82130-93490 GCA_023375785.1 Penium margaritaceum
GGGTCTCGACCGGCATAACCTCGACCCTAGCATTGTGCCGCACCCCAAGTAACCTCGCTGTCCTAAAAAAAGTGTCCGGCCAAAGCCCACACACCAACACCCCCCCTGGGCTGCAGAGGCTGACAGCTCGGGCAAAGTTGATGGCTGGTCCTAACACAATCCCTGAGGAGGAAGCACGGCTCCCCCATGGCCACATACCCCTACACTACAATAGGAAGGGTGACGACGATGCTGGTGAGACGTACTCTCATAGAGCCTCACCGCGGAGCGCCGTCGTCGCTGGTATCGTCGTCGCTATCGTCACTGCTGTCATCATCAGTTGATGTGACTGGTGCAGCGCTGAGGGCCTCCTCCAAGACAATTGCCTGTAGCATGGCCTCCAACTGCTCAGCTACATATCGCCTCGTGGCCTCCAGAGCGTCGAGGCACGTGTGGAGCTCGACAAGCTCTGACGCGGCAGTCAACCAGCTGGCTACATCTGCGGCATGTAGGTGGTTAGTCGCGGAACAAAACTGACCATGGACCTCGATCGTGTGCGTTTCGGCACAAGCCAGAGCCTCCTGCAGCCTCGCGGTCTCACCCCGTAGGAAGGAGTGAAGCTGCGCCTGCTCGTCGCACAAGTCGACATCCTCTGTGTTAGTCGTCAACTCAAGTGCCACCGGGCCAGGAAGTGCTGGTAGGGCGGGAGCGCAAGACAATGAGTCGCCATGGAAGTTGTCTGGGGTTGTAGGAACAGATGCTATGAAGGCACCTGCTGCTCATGACACACCTGTTGCTCGGCAGTCAGGTGCTGGGCGAACGTCGACATGTGTAGGTACAGCTCCATTCGCGGCGACGTCGTGGTCATTAAAGGTGCAGTCGGTGCCGTGGTGCTCCTTGTGACCCCTAGTGCGTAGCCCATCATCCACTTGCTGCTCGAGGTTCGCCTGTCCTAGACGTGCATCCTGTAGAGACCACTCAGCTGCCTCGAGACGCCTGTGTACATCCTCCACACACTCCTCGACTGCCCGCCGAGCTGGAACATGTGCTCAAGCCACCACTGCCTCCTGCTCATCGACCGCGGAGCGTAGACGCTCTGGTACAAGAACCATAGCTCGGACGAGAGTAGCTGTGTTCTTGGTTGGAACCGCCATGGTGTCAGCGACACCGGTCAGGGCATCGAGGTGTCGGAGGTCCACAGCACGCTCTGCGTCCTCCATGGCACACACGCGGACGTCTGCTCTCACCGAAGGGCCACCTCGTGCTGGTGTCGTGGCTGTTGTAAGAGTGGCGGTGCACTGGGGCTCTACGTCTGCCTCCAACCCTGCGCCCAACCACTCCACGACAGAGGACTCATCCTCATAGAGGAAGTCTGCCTCGTCCTGGTGGTCCATCACCTGCTCCTGGTGCCCAATAGTATCTGTTTCAACCACCTGGGCATTTGTTGGGGGCCGAGTATCAGCATCTCTATCACCTGCTCTTGCTACTGCTCCTGGCTCCATGGCGGTTGTCTCCACACCAGTTAACGCCGGAGCGCGCACACCGTCAGGCGCAACTCCGGCATCGGCCGCCGTCATGTCATCCGCCAAGGTATCACTGAACACCATGTCTATCCCTGACTTTGACTCAGCCTTGGACTAATCCTCTTCCAACAAAGAGTCTCCATCATGGCAAACGTCTCCCATTGCCGAACTCTCCACTAGCTGAGTTTGCTGTGTAACATCATCTGCCTTAACCATCCTGCGCTGTAGAGTAGTCGCCTCACCAATGTCGAGCTCCACCGCGGTCGTCAGTGGACAAACCATCCTCCCCACGACTGACACCTCGGCTGGAGCTGTGGGGACTCGGCAGACCAACCCGTGGGCAGGAGACGAGGGGGTCTCGTCACCTGAGACTGCTCCCATAGCCGCGTCTGATGGTGCTGCCTATGCGCACCGTGCAATACAAGCAGCTGGCTGCCGCACACGACGAGTGTAAGAACGAGCGGTACGGCGAGGGGCTGAGGATCCGTCCGTCGGTATGATGCCGACAGCCTCCAAGACGGAGCGCAGGGCCACGGATGTAGACGAGAGATCCGGTATACTAGCATCGTCAGAGGAAGGGATGCAGGATCGGAATGAAGATGAGGATGAAGTGTGAGGTGACACCTGTGGCGGGGTAGCAGCTCGCTCGGAAGTCACGTGGTCAAGGAGTTGCTGGACCATGTGCTTGAGGTTCCGGACCTCCATGTGTTGGGCGGCCATATCACCACGTAGAAGCGCTATGGCATCACTCGGTGACGTATCCACTGAACAGGAGGTGGGGAGGATCAAACCCAAGGGGGATGCCACCCAGGAGGGCGCTGTTGGCACTGGCATCAGCCATGCTGCCTATCTCGATAGTAATAGCACAAAAACCTTGAGGACAAGTGGGACTCGTGCCACGGCTGCATCGACCATTGTGCCTGTGGTGGCTACCACGGCTGAGGTTGAGGCACAGACCACAGTGATTGCAAAGCCCACGGCCACATTGTGTAGCTCATGTCAAGAGCTGAGCGTGGGTGATAGTCCTGCACACTTGATCCCGGTAGCGCAAAGAGCCACATAGAGGGATGCGAGTGGAGCGACGTCTCTCAGACGGGCTACGATGTCGTCAAATACGGCCACAACCTCAGCCGTATTGTTGTATTATCGCCACACAGTGGCGATATCGCAATGTGCAACCTCAAGTCGCCTTCGGTGCCGTCGATGCTGCAATGGGTGTCATCGTCAGCCGACGACTGTGGCCTCAAGCCACCTTCGCTTATGCTGCTATTGCTGCGACTCTCGCAGCAGCTCTGGCTATAGCAGTTTGTGGCGTCAGCCGACGGTGGTGGCCTCAAGCCACACTAAAAGGTAAGTATTAAGAAAAACTCCCTTCCTAAATTCAATGGGAGTAGGAGGGGCCCCCCTCCCTTTTTTTTTGGTTTGGGTCACCGAACACTTGGTGCCAGTTGGGTACCTCTTCCCAGGGTTTTACTTGAGTGCCCCACTCAAGTAAACCCTCCCTTTCCGGTTGTTTTTTTGGTTGTCTGGCTCGACCCTCGCGGCGAGCGTAGTGGAGGGGGAGGCTCACTCCCCCCCCTCCCCCTCTCGCGTGCAGTCGGCTGGAGGCCGCCCGTTGGCCTCCCCTGCCCCTCTTACCCGGCGGGGGGCCAGCGTTTGGCCGGCACGTGCCGGCTCAAGTGCCGGTGCTTGGCCGGGCCCGATCGACCGGACCCCCTCCCCCCCCGGGCGGGGTCCCTCGCGTCGGGTCCCCCTAAGGCCCGACAGCAGCAGCTGCTGTAGCAACTACAGCTGTGGTTGCTGCAGCAACTGCTGCTGCTGCTGCGGCTGCTGCCTGCAGCTACTGCTTGCTACTGTGGCTACTGCTTGCTACTGTTGTTGCTACGAATGTTGCTGTAGCTGCTTTTGCTGTTGCAGTAGCTGGTGCTGCTGCTACGGTAACTGCTCACTGCCGCACCTGCTGCAGTCGCCTGCTTCCCCCGCTACTAGTGCAGCTGCTGCCCGCCGCCGCTCCTGCGGCTGCTTGTGCAGCTGCTGCCTGCTGTTGCTATGATTGTTGCAACTTACGGCTGCTACTGCTCGCAGCCGCCGCTGCTGCTGCGAGCAGGTTCTTCCCTCCCCACCCCCCCCCCTTTTTTTTGGTGTGTACACACCGGTGACCAGACACGGGTGCTGCTGCCACCCAGTGCTGTTGCTGTAGTGGCTGCTGCCCGTAGCTGCTCCCGCAGCAGGTGCTTCCCACCACTTTTTCTGCTACGGATGCAATTGCTAGCAGCTGTTGCCTCTATCTCCGATGCCTCCACTGCTCCACTGCAACGTAGTCGTGGTGGGTCGCTCCAGGATCTGCTGCTACAACTATGGGTGGCTGTTGCTGTTGCCACTCACTGTTGCTGCTGCTGCTGCGTCTCTGCTGCACAGCACAACGAGCTGTGCCTTGTTTGCTCTGATACCATGAGAAGATTCCAAGAAGCTTCCTAGCATGCTTGCCATTGACTCGGCTTCAGCGCTCAGTCAGCTCGCGGTGTCAACACAGGTCGGACGAGAAATGGCAAGGGTTTGGCTAGACAACACAGACAGTGTCAAATGTGCTTCCATGAATAAAACACATGCAGAGAGAAATGACAACTGAGCAACAATCAGCCTAAACAGTTGCTAGCCGCTAGGGGCGGCAATATTTTCGTTCTTGCTCAAATTGGCCTATAACCACAGTTCCGGCCGTAACTCACTGTTCAGGTTTCAGAATCACCTGCAATCTACACCAGAACGTGCAGAACAGTGAGATCTACGCAATGGACCCACGCAAGGTGGGTTTGCACCATCCAAACATGAATAGCCAGAAAAACAAGGAAATCGGCCAAAATAGCCTGTCCACCTAGAAAACTCTAGAGCACTCTGAACTGCACTAAGAGCACCCACAAATGTACAAGTGCAGTACCGAGACGTCAGCGTATACTTTCCACGAACAGAAGCACACACAAAGTTGCAGGTCTCCTCATCGCACCGGTACAGGCTACCGGGTGCATGGGTCTCGACCACTGAGAAAACTCTAGCAACGGCAGACCAGCCAGTCAGGCTGTAGAGATGCATCATCTGTGTCACACCTTTCATGTCGTAGCTGCTGGATAAGTCCCTGGACAATCCGGAGTCTTGTCGGGTCATCACGATCTCCAATGCGGCCGCCGCTCACCATCAGCTCCGGGTGCAACCGTAGCTGCCACGGCCGTGGCTCGTGACGGGTGGAAGCCACACACACCAACAGGTACTCTTTTGTCGTCTCTGGCCCACTCATTTTGTCGGTTTCCAAGCACAACACCAAGAAACGGCGTGTGTACTTTTGCATTGAGCCTATCTGCTTCAGCTGCTTCAGCTTGTTGCGTGTGACCATGGAGGCATTCACGAGACGAAATCGATCTCTGATGGCTTGCTCAAACGGGTCCCATGTCGTTGGCACACGTGCTCCAATTTTCCACGTGCCTGGTCGCATGTTGTACAACTGCATCTCCACCTCCACCTCGAGTGGCTAGCACATTCAGTTGCCTCCACCACCACTCCAGTGCTGCTCCACGTAAAAAAATTCACCGCAAATGACACACGCACACCACCACCATCTTCTTGTGGAGGGTGACTCAGAGCCCCAAAGTGGCTGTTCATAGCAAAAAGCCAGGTCTGTACGCTTGCACCCTTGACTGAGCGATTGAACAGTTCCGGAGCCTTTGCCTTTGGTTTTGGCGGATTCCTTGACCGGCTCGCCCAAACCTGTCCAACGTCAGTCCCGTCACGTGTGTCAGCCATGTGCCGATTGTGCCACTTTTCTCTAGCTTGAGGCCTCCAGGCTGCTTTTTGATCTGCTGTAGTGCCTCCTCCATGGCTCTTGATGACTTTTGGCCATTGGAGATCCCAAGAAAAATTCACCAATAATGCGACAGTCCCTGATGGAAATCGAACAATTTCAAAGTGAATTGGCAAGAAGAAACAACAAACATGTTGGCTTCAATCAACACGATTCATCATTATTAGTTTCGACATTTTATGGCTAGAGATATTTCTCAGGAAATTGGTTCTCACCTTTGAAATTGGGCACTGACTCTCATCGCGCACAAGATTGAAGCAAAGAGTACAACAAGTCACTTTAGCCTTTGGCAATGGATCCTTGAAAATTCCCCTACTCCTCCATCCTCGCATGGACACAGAGGACTAGCGGTGGCAGCGCACCTTCAATGAGTGACGTGGTGGCAATGATCTCCACCTTTGCATCCCACCTATTGCTTTTGGGTTCCATCCAGAAATCCTCATCTTTTGTGCACGTGGTTCCGCACCTGCGCCCATGTCTTACTAGAGATAGGTATCAGCAACAGTAGCCAGAAAAACACCTGGTCCTGCGAAAGCACCCCGTTCATGAATATCAATCATCCTCAGCAATCAGCACAAGTTGGTTCCCTTCACAGGGGCTACCTGCATCCAAACCACATCAATCAACAGCTAGTGACCAGATAGTAGCAGCAACACCAGCCACGTGAAGTTTCTTTAGCACCAGTAGCAACATCACAATCTTTAGAATGACCCCCATCAGCCTTCCCTCGCTGACCTGCCCTGGCTCCAACGTGATGGCTTAGCTGGCTTGAGTTAATTGCATCTCTTGGAAAGATGATGTAAAATCATTATTGCTGCATGACAAAGTTCCTCATTAGAACAGACAAAAACATGTGAGGAGCACCAGATGGTCCTACTTGCTAACACAATACCCTCCACCATATACAATTGAATGTTTGCCAAAAAACAACACAGCTCCTGCTGCGCAGCCAGCCAAGGAAGTACCAAAAGGATGGCCCCTATAGCACCCACTCGGTTTCCACCCCTTAAAACATCATGAATCTTTCCTATCATATCCATCATCCTTGAATTTGATTGCATATGTAAGAGCCTAGCAGAACCAGCTGTACAAAGATCTACTTCCCTGCGTGGTTCCCGACTTATCCTTCATGAATGGACTTTGGGTGAACCATACTACACTTGTCCAAATTTTCCTCCAGCAGGAATTCAACATACACTTTCTACATTCAATCGACAAGTCAGACAGGGAACCTGCGGCATACGTGAGTCAAGGCTTTGGCCGCAACTGGAAATACATGCTGAAGAACTCTGCCGAATACAAATCAAACTCTTATGCTAACCCTTGGAAATTCTTGCTGAATCAATTGTCACTGTCCATTGCATTGTTTACCAGAGTCTTGGTGGGCGCTGGAAAATAGGACTGCGGTAGCACTCATAAACTCTTTTCTTACAATGGCCAAAACCTTTAAAATCAGGGTGAGGTCCAAGAAAGAACCACCTTTGCCATACAACCTCCTTGTTTCATGACCATCAGCCCCAAGCTGAGTTTACTGTTATACACAAGAACACGTCACAACAAAATTGGCTAGCACAAACAAGCCTTTAGCATTGGATTTGTCATGTTTTGTGTATAAACAGAGTGATGGATATGACAGTGCCAGAAGTGACAAAAATAGGTTGCTTGATAAAAATCATCTGGCATAATGTTTTATTAGAGGATGTTTCACAGGTTCCAACACACTTTACGGAACTCGATTCGGAGTCCGTCTGAGTGAGATATGGATTTCCAAAGTTTGGAGATCACGGGTCGGGTTCAAGTGACGACCTGAGCACTTTGAGCTCAAAAGGAGGCAGGATTATTGGCCAGGACGGCTGAGAGCGGCCTTCAAGGAGAAAAGGCGGCTGGAGGATCTCAAAGAGATTTCAAGGAAGGTGCAGACAACAATTTTTGGTCGTCCAAGTGGTGTGAGACATGATTCTCTTGTGTGACAAGGTGACTGCCGCTCATCCCGCTAGGCCAGGAGAGTGTACTAGAGAGTAGACTTTGACAGAGTGTATCTCGGTGCTCCCTAGGCCAAATGATGCATATAAGTGCTTGTTAGAAAGCTGTGACTATGTAATTTATCACTCAAGAGTGGATTTAGACCATCGCATCCTCTGCAAACCTAAATTCGCTTCCGTAATTTCTGTCTGTGCAACCTGCAACCCCCTCACAAACAGTTGGTCCTGCCTAGGCGGCTCTTAGTGAGCCTGATCACCTCCCTGAGGGCTGCCCCAGTTTCCTTCACAGAGGATTATCATTCGCTGCAACAATCAATAGTGAAGAATTCTACTCATCCTATTCACCTTTGATTCTTTGGCCCTCACAGTCGTGTCTCTGCTCGGCCATTCTCTCCTCAATCATCCTCTACCAGCCTCTCACTTACAGTTCCTCAATTCCTCACTCCACTCCTGTGCTTGTCTCTGCAAGTAGCCCTTGTCTACAGATGTATGTATTTCTTGCACGCTCATGTCTACCTTGCACTCCGTTGTTTTTCTCCTCGATTTCCATGTTTCCACTTTCCTCCTAACTTCTTGTTTTTTCTTTCAATGTACTGAATTCAACTCGTTTTACCCTTACTCATTCCATTGCTTTTGCTTTGTTTTGCTCACTTCCAGTACCACCACAAACCTTTTTGGACATCCTGGAGTGGAGAAGTCAACCTAATGTTAAAAAAATATCAACACGCTTTGTGGAATATACGTCATGTGTTAAAACACGCAGTTGAAGCCATACAAAAGATGATGAAAGAAAGAATTTGAGGAATGATGGATGAAATTCCTTGAATGTTTTGGCTTAAAAATCCAGAAGTCAACGTGTGTGGGGCTATAAATGGAAGGAAAATAGTAACTGTAACCATTTCTCCGTAAAGGTACTCATGTACTTGAATGACATGAAACGTTTCCCTCTTTAGACCATCACGTCCCATCGTGTTGCATAGAGATGGCTGGTGCCAGCAAAAGAAGCCATTGATCAGATGGTTGGTGTGGCTCAGGTTGGCACATGTTTCCTAGTTGTTGTGTGCTATGTTCTAAGCTTTCTTCTTGCAAAATACTTCAGTCGTCTTGCCTCGCTGTTGGTTTCAATGGATCTTTCCAATCACATACTCTGTACCCTCTTGTCCACTTCGATGGGTGTGGCCAATGTACCTCTCATCGAGGTTGTTTCACGTAGGGGTCTCTCTATATTTAGAGATGAATGATCCTCACGCAGAATTTACAAATCCGTACTGTTGTTCTTCAGCAAAATGATTGAGGTACCTGTGAGACATCAGAATTGCAAGAGATTGTTTTCAATCTTCGGTCAATGTAATCCTTATTTGCATGTGATCAACAGTTTTGACAGGTGACAAACTCTTTACTCAAAAAGACATGCATGCATTGCGTACAGTCTCTGTGAGGTACACTTAGATCCCCANAGAGGTTGACCTTTGCATTACCCTATGCATGCCTGAAACATGCACAGGGTAATGCATGTTTGGGAGTGTCAAATAAACATGAAAAATTACTAATACAGTAATGAGAGAATTCTTGCCATGTACGAGAATCTCCCTCGCTCAGGTCCCCAACACATTTGATGTGTTTGGGGGGAGGGGGTGAATGAGTAATCGGGGCCCTGTTTTGTTGCAGACAAGATTCTGATTGAACACTGCAAGTTGAAGAAGACCCTTGCTGACAGATGTATGCAATAACCATCAATGAATTGTGACAATTGATGCAGTGGAAATGCCTATGTAAGGAAATAAACTTGCATGTTATTGTTGTTTTCTATCAGATTCACTTACAAATACACTTTCCAGATAGACTTTCCCCTTTTGAGGGGAGGATGGGAGGTTGAAGCCTGCCCCCCTGGTGCATTGGCAGTGCCTCTGGAGGGGTGTCAAACGAATAACAAGCGGTTTCATGCCCTAGTATTTTTTTTGGTATGTACGATGCACTCCCCGCTCCACATCCACAATACAACAATGTATGTGTTTGGAATGGGGGGATGGGCAAGCTATTGTGGCACCGTTATGTCCTGGGAAACATACCAATAGAACACTTTATATGCAGGTTGGTCCTTGCTACTGAAATTGTACAAGAATCATTCATCTATCAAGACGGAAGTCCTAGGTTCATTCAGAGGTATTCACAGGAATGTGCAATTTCTAATTGAAATATTTGTCCCTCAGCTAAAATCAAGGATGCATTTCCCAAAGAAACTTTATTTTGGACGGGGCGGCTGACTTCTATTCCCACCCCCCCCCCCCCCCCCCCCCCCCCCCCTCCCCCCAAGGTCAAAAGTGTATTGCAGGCGTGTATGAGGTAGTGTAGCTGGAGGAGGGTCAGTCGAATACATGATTTTACAAAGACAAGATTGTACATTCTTATACGTATCTATGATACACTCACCGTTACACTCACCAGACAGTCTTGAGACTTAGTGGGGTAGGGGGGTACAAGAAGATACGTTAGTGATGGATATGAGAGTGCCAGAAAGTGACAAAAATAGGTTGCTTGATAAAAATCATCTGGCATGACAGTTGCTTAGAGGATGTTTCACAGGTTCCAACAAAATTTATGGAACTTGTTTCGGAGTCCGCTTGAGTGAGATATGGATTTCCAAAGTTTGGAGATCACGGGTCGGGTTCAAGTGACGACCTGAGCACTTTAAGCTCAAAAGGCGGCATGATTTTTGGCCAGGACGGCTGAGAGCGGCCTTCAAGGAGAAAAGGCGGCTGGAGGACCTCCAAGAGACTTCAAGGAAGGTGCAGACAACTATTGTTGGTCGTCCAAGTGGTGTGAGACATAATTCTCTTGTGTGACAAGGTGACTGCCGCTCATCCCGCTAGGCCAGGAGAGTGTGCTAGAGGTTAGACATCGACAGAGTGTATCTCAGTGCTCCCTAGGCCAAATGAGGCATATAAGGGCTTGTTAGAAAGATGTGACAATGTGCTTTCTCAATCAAGAGTCGATTCAGACATTTGCATTCATTGCAAACCTACATTTGCTTCCGTAATTTCTGTCTGTGCAACCTGCAACCCCCTCTCACAAACAGTTGGTCCTGCCTAGGCGGCTCCTTAGTGAGCCTGATCACCTCCCTGAGGGCTGCCCCAGTTTCCATCAGTTAGTGTTAATATTTTTGCATTCCCATGATGAACTGACTACAACACTCCAATGTTGCACTCTTTTCTTTTTTGGGAGGGGGCAGGGAGGGGGGAGGACCACAACCGACTTTTAATGTGTTGAGTGAAGGACGAGCAAGTCCCCTCTCGATTATTGCGTGAATTCACCTAGCTAAGGTTTCGTAAACACTGGTAATTAATGTTCTAGTGAAACAAGTGGAACACATCACATGATGAGCAAAACGTCCCCAGAGAAAACTTTGACTTACAGAATTATTCAAGCTTCAAAATATTCAATACATACAGCATTGTTGAGGAAGCTTTGACAAAAACATAATGAAATTCACTTTGACATGACTACGTACGTTTTTCACTAAGTGAATAATGTGAAGAAAAAAATCTATTTATGCAATAAGCTTCCAGAAAGTCAAGATATTGTACGTGCAGTATGTCTGGAAAAAGTGGTTTTTTTATGTGGCATGATTGACAGTACCTTAAGTGAAACGTGCTGTACTGTTACCAATACAATAAACACAATTATTTAACACCTGCCCACGATTTGCAGAGCCTCCTTGCCGTCATAATGAAAACCAAGGTCTCCAAATGTTCGTTCTCACTTGCAGGGATAGTGGAGACCATGTTAAGGAACTCCTTTTCCATCTTCACTGCACAGGTGATGTTCTGCTTCTAGTCATGGTGGTCGTGCTGGTACTATTTCTGATGGTGGTGATTGTGGTGGTGGTGGTTGCGTTGGTGGTGGTGGTGGTGGTGGTGGTAGTGGTGGTGATGGTGGTGGAGGTGGTGGTGGTGGTGGTGGTGGTGGTGGTGGTGGTCGTAGTGGTGGTGATGGTGGTGGAGGTGGTGGTGGTGGTGGTGGTGGTGG
>SZWC01005943.1:99637-110455 GCA_023375785.1 Penium margaritaceum
TAAGGAACGCTTGCAATAGCACCGCTTCCATGTCCAGTCCCTAGAAATGGTGCGCCTGGAGCGACATGGCCATCGCTGGTGGAAGTCTTGGGTTTGTGCGGGGGCGAGGGGAAGGGGGGGGGAGGGGGGGGGGTTGGGGCGCCTATCCTTCAGCGTGAGTTTTCCTCGTGATTCTTACGGGTCCGCCGTCGACCACGGCGTCCTGAGCGTCATAGCCATCCATCCACGCGCAACTTTCAGTCTCGCGGACAGTGCCAATTTCCAACGGTTTCACAAGGGACATTACCCTTCTGCCCAGCGAATTCAAAACAGGACTGCCCTGCCCACTCGATTCATGTCGATCTGCGACATGCGCCGCTGATTGAGCTAAGCTAGGTGGGGCATGTGGACCCCCTCTCGCGATGCTCGCTCCCACGCGAGGATCACGATCAAGCTATCAGCTCTTTGTTTTTTTTTCCCGGACATGCAAACCCCTAGTTTGATTTAGGATTTTGTATGTTTTGCGCGGGCACATCCTGCACAAAACATAAAACCCTACATTAGAATAGGAGGTTTGCGTGTCGGAAAAAAAACAAAGAGCTCATCGCTCGGTCATGATCAAGAAAAAACGTTCGTTTTTTTATCGAGCGGAAGCGCTCGTTCGTTTTCTTTTCCTTACTCACAAACCACAAATGTTTGACATGAAACCTTAGTCAAACCCTAACCAGAATCACATTCGGGGTTTTAGGGTTTTATTTCTATGCGGGCTTCTCCTGGGCTTCGCTACAGCGGGACCCAGCAAGTTCCCTTTCCACGCATGGGGAGTCTCATACCCCCAATGCGAACCATATGCAAACCCCGCCAACAAACATTCACAAACCCCTCGGATGAGGGGTCTGTGAATGTTCGAAAAGATTGATGATGTCAGCATGTCAACGCGACATCGCATGCAGCGTCGACATGCTGCGATTTATCAAGGGCGTTATACTTGACAAATCCGTGAAAGCGTCAACATAAACCCCAAATATCCGCGCGTTGAATATTGTCCACGCCATATTCATAAAGTTTAAAAAAAACCTCCGGTATACCTCTTGACTTGCTATGATGCCGAACAGATTGTGGATAGCAAACAGGTAGAAGTTGCAAGGCAGAACACAATTTAGAATTTTGGACACTTTCGAACAATTTGTAATTAGCTGTAATTTTACTTCGATGACAAGTTTCAAAATGATCAAACATTAATATACCAGAGTCGCATTACAAATGACACATAGTCAGGGACGTTAGGTCGATTGTTGAGCGATGCATACGGAGTCGCGTCGTCAGTGGTCGGATTCGCGAAGGTCCACCGAGAAATCAGGGGCTTTGACAATCGACGGTGAAGATGCAACATGCATCTTTATAAATCCATGTTCATCTCGTTGCTTTGAGAAGTTGACTGAAAGGTCGTGATACTTCTATTGTAGATTCACGAAAGTGGTCGAAGTTGTCACAATGTTCGGGAAGATTCACCGGAGGTGAGGGCAGTTGGCCGGCTTGCCCTTGACCGTCGAAGTGAGCATCGAGGTCTTGCGCCGCAGTGGTTGACGGCTCAGTTGGTTTTGCGTGGCCGATACTCAATATCATAGTCAAACACGGATTCAAGGAACTCCATCCATCGGGTTTGACGTTGACTGGGCATTGGCTGCGTCTTCAGATATCTTAACGCATGGTGGATGGTGCGCTCACAATGCATAAACGGCACTCCAGGTAACACTGCCATGTCTTAAATGCATGTACGACCGCCATCATTTGTTTCTTGTGTCCGACGTAGTTGAGTTCCCGTCCTTGTAATTTTTTGGATTTGTATGCAACCAGTTGCTTGCCGTTGCCATGGTCTTGCGGGAGGACTACGCTGATGGCTCGGTCTGACACGTCTATAGCCATGACGTAGTCGAGCATTGCATCGGCTCATCGTAGGGATAGCGCCAATGTTAGAGCGTTCACATAAGCGATGAATTCTTCTTGTTCGTTGTCTCCCCACCGTCACTCGTTTTCTTTTCGAGTGAGGTCAGAGAGAGGCCCTCGAACTCTAGCGTAACCCCGTACGAAACACCGGTAGTAATTGCAAAAGCATAAAAACACTTGAACGTCCCCAATGGTGGTCAGGATCGGCCAATCATCAACTAGTGCCACTGTCTTTGGATCCATGGTGATGTGTGCACTGTTGATGACGTGACCAAAAAATTGATTGAACGGCAACCAAAGTTGCACTTTGGGAGGTTTCCNGCCACATCCACGTTTTGCACATTAACCACGCCATAGCCAAATGTAGGATTTTCTCGCTCTTCATTAACGCTATATCCAGCCATCATGCAACAAAAAGCTATATCCAAATGAACACACTATGTGGACGCCGCATGCCACCAAGCAAGAGCATCTTGACTTTGTCAGACATGAAAGAAACATCACAAACCCCTCAATAGAGGGGTTTGTGACTTTTCCCACAAAGGTTTGCGAGGTTTTTGAGAGGGGGGTCTAAAAAGACCCATGCATTGAAAGGGAACCTACACGGCCCCGCTACCGCGAGGCCCAGCAAGAGCTCACGCAAAAACAAAATCCAGAAGCCCGAGTGTAATTTGGGATAGGGTGTGAAAGCGGTTTGCGTGTAATAAACTGGGTTTTGATTTTCTGAAAAAAATTCCCAAAAGGTAATTTTGTACAATCGCAATCAAGCAATTAGCCTTTTGAATTTCCTTTCGACTCGCAAACCGCCATTCTTGATGGCGAGTCTTGCAACAAGGGGGGTGACACATCATCCCCCTCGCTTTGCTAGATCGGTGACTTGCATCGCCGATCGGGCGTGTCAATTGTTACATACCGAACGTCCATGAGTCCCAAATCTTTTTGAGTGGGCATTTCACTTCATAAAAAAACGGCCCACCGCGTTGCAGATACTCAACAGTTACTAAGACGGTCAAGGGCAAACTAGCCAACTGCCCTCCCCTCAAGTGAATCTTGACGAACCTTCTGACAAATGCGACCCCTCTCGCCAATCTACAACAGAATCATCACAAGCTTGTGGTCAACTTCTTGATGCAACGAGACAACTATGGATGTATAGAGGTGCATCTCTCATGTTCACCATCAATTCTCAAAGCCCCAGATTTATCGACGGACCTTCTGAAATCCGACCACTCACGACGTGACTCCGTACGCGTCGCTCGAAAATCGACCCAATGACCGCGACAATGTCTCATTCATAACTCGACACGTCCATGTATATGTTTGATCATTTCCACTCTTGTCATCGAAGTACACTTGGCGCTAGCCAAGAGAGCTGCATTGAAGGGAAGCAAGCCCGCTCTCCTTTCACAGGGGAAGGAAAGGGCACGACTGAGCTTCTCTCACTCGTTCACTCTGATTTGTGCGGTCCCATGCCATCACAATCCTTGTCCGGCAAGTTGTACTTTGTCACGTTCATTGATGACAAGTCGAGGACGACGTGAGTGTCGTTCCTGGCTGGAAAGGATGAGTGCTTTGATGCTTTCAAAGTATGGATTGGTGCTGCACAGAATGAGAGTGGCAGGCAGTTGAAGGTGCTTCGCACGGATGGTGGAGGAGAGTACCTTTCCAACGACTTCCGCACCTTCCTCAAGTGTCGCGGGATCAAGCACAAGGTCACCCCACCTGGAACACCGCAGCTTAATGGCATGGCTGAACGCGCGAACCGCACGCTCATAGAGCGTGTTCGCAGCATGCTCCAAGATGCGGAGCTCCCGCCAAACGTTTGGGTGGAAGCGGTCAATACCGCCGTGTACCTGAAAAACCGAAGCCCTACGCACGCCGTGCCGCTGATGACACCGGAGGAGGCGTGGACAGGTCACAAGCCAACAGTGACGCACCTAAAAGTCTTCGGGTGTGGTGCATTCGTCCACGTGCCTACCGGCAGCCGTAACAAGCTAGACGCAAAGTCGGTGAAGGCCGCCTTCCTCGGCTACAACACCATGGGATACCGCCTCTACAACCTCGCCGCACGCAAGATCATCCGCAGCCGTGACGTGGTCTTCCAAGAGGAAGTTAAGGGCTTGACTTGGAGCCCTATGTCGGCAGTCTCGCTTGCTCCCGAACTTGTACCAGAAGTGGGAGAAGAACCGGTAGCAGAAGAGGGCGGTGCGGAAGATGGCGGTGATAGCGGCAACGACAAGGAGGTGGAGGGAGCTGAGAAGGAGAAGGAGCTGGCAGCGGAATCTGATGAGGAGGAGCAGCAAAGGAACGCACAGCAGCTGCCACGACGGTCTGCACGCCTCAAAAAATGTGCAAAAAACAGTGGGGAGCCGCTGAGGCGATCCGAGCGCCTTGCAAACAAATAGAGGCCGCTGGAGCAGCTAGTGGACTTGTGCACCGTTCCACCACCAATGGAGTCGTCTGACCTCGAGCTTCTCTTCCTCATTGTCACCGATGACCCAGCCACATTTGCTGAAGCCATGCACAGCGCCGAGGTGGCAGATTGGCGTGGCGCAGCAGATGAGGAGTATGATGCGCTCATGAAGAACGGTACCTGGACTCTGGAGGAGGCTCCACGCAGCAGCCGTGTGATCGGATGCCGGTGGATCTTCAGGCGCAAGCGTGGTGCGGATGGTAAGATTCTCAGGTACAAAGCACGGCTGGTTGCAAAGGGGTATGCGCAGACCGAGGGTGTGGATTACAATGAGACATTAGCACCTGTGGCTAAGTTCCCATCCATCCGAGCGATCCTCGCTCTTGCTGCTGCTATGGACTGGGAGGTGCACCAAATGGATGTGACGTGTGCATTTCTGAATGGTGACCTTGAGGAGGATGTGTACATGGAGCAGCCGGAGGGGTATGTCGTGGAAGGGAAGGAAGGTTTGGTGTGCAAGCTTGTGAAGGCCCTCTACGGCCTGAAGCAAGCCCCGCGAGCATGGTACAACAAGATGGATGAGCAGGTAGCTGGCCTTGGCTTTGTGCGCAGTGAAGCAGACCATGCTGTCTATGGGCGCACACAACAGGCAAACCAGATCATCATCTTGCTCTATGTTGATGATCTGCTCATTACATCTGACTCCAAGTCTCTTTTGGACGATGTGAAGCAGTCTCTTGCTGCCAGGTTTGACATGAAAGACATGGGAGAGCTCAGTTACTACCTTGGCCTTCAAGTCAAGCACGACCGGCAGCAGCAGACTTTGGAGTTGTCGCAGAGCACGTACGTGAGCGACATCATCAAGCGCTTCAACATGGGAGGAGCACGCAAAGCAACAACACCACTAGAAGTGGGAGCGAAGCTGAGCATGACAAAGAATCCCCGCGGCATGCAAGAGAGCAGCCGCATGGAAGCAGTGCCATACCAAGCAGCAGTTGGAAGCCTCATGTATGCAGCAGTCGGCACGTGCCTCGACATCAGCCAAGTAGTGGGAGTGTTAAGCAAGTTTTGCGCGAATCCGGGCGTGCCGCATTGGGAGGCAGTCAAGCGCATGCTGCGCTACCTTGCCAGCAGCAGCAACAGCCTTTGCCTCACCTTCAACGGCAACAACAGTCCCATCCTCATCGGCTACAGTGACGCAGATTTGGGAGGTGACCTGGACACAAGGAGGTCAACCAGTGGGTTTGTGCTTGTGCTCGAAGGAGGTGCAATCAGTTGGCGGAGCAAGAAGCAAGAGTGCGTTGTCCTCTCCTCCACCGAAGCAGAGTACATCGCCCTCAGTGAAGCAGCAAAGGAAGCTGTGCGGCTACGTGAGCTGCTAGCAAGCCTTGGACAGCAGCAGACCACAGCAACCACCATCTATTGTGACAACATGAGCGCCATTGCTCTGACCAAGAACGCCGAATTTCACGCCCGCACCAAGCACATCGACCTGCGGTACCACTTCATCCGCGAGCTCCTGGCGAAGCAGGTGGTGCAGATCAAGTTCTGCCCTTCAAGCATGATGCTGGCAGACTTCCTGACCAAGCCGCTGGCAGCGCACTGCTTTCAGCAACTGAGGGGACAGTGCGGACTTGTGTGATTTTTATTCTTGGAAAGTGGGAGAATGATGGATATGAGAGTGCCAGAAAGTGACAAAAATAGGTTGCTCGATAAAAATCATCTGGCATAACAGTTGCATAGAGGATGTTTCACAGGTTCCAACGCACTTTACGGAACTCGATACGGAGTCCGTTTGAGTGAGATATGGATTTCCAAAGTTTGGAGATCACGGGTTGGGTTCCAGTGACGACCTAAGCACTTTGAGCTCAAAAGGCGGTAGGATTTTTGGCCAGGACGGCTGAGAGCGGCCTTCAAGGAGAAAAGGTGGCTGGAGGACCTCCAAGAGACTTCAAGGAAGGTACAAACCATGATTGTTGGTCGTCCAAGTGGTGTCAGACATAATTCTCTTGTGTGACAAAGTGACTGCCGCTTATCCCACTATGCTAGGAGAGTGTGCTAGAGGGTAGACTTTGACAGAGTGTATCTCAGTGCTCCCTAGGCCAAACAAGGCATATAAGGGCTTGTTAGAAAGCTGGGACAATGAACTTTCTCACTCAAGAGCCGATTTTGACATTGGTGTCCTCTGCAAACCTACATTTTCTTCCGTAATTTCTTTTTGTGCAACCTGCAACCCCCTCTCACAAACAGTTGGTCCTGCCTAGGCGGCTCTTAGTGAGCCCGATCACCTCCCTGAGGGCTGCCCCAGTTTTCATCAACGATGACTGGTATTGGCATGGCAAGGCTTTGAGCGTCTTGTCGAAGCCAAAATGATCCGAGAAGTGGGTATCATGCGCCTCCTCCAGCAATAATTACTTTAATGGCACTTAATCCGGCACGGAACTCTTGTGCTCCTGTCGCCTTTGCCAATATACGCCATCCCACGTCACATATTTCTATGCATCCGAAGTGAACATCCTGTGCACGCCATAGCCATGCTTGAATAGGCTATGCATGAATAGATTTCCCATAAGCATTGAGATAGAATTGAGGCTCAATTCTCGTCTCCTTGAAAGGGGATGTGCCGGATTCACCTTCCCAGGCTTGTATTGTGTCTGGTTGTAAAAAAATCCTTTCAAAAACTCCATCCAGCGAGTTTGACGGCGACTGAGATTCGACTTCGTCTTCAGGTACGATCAGGCATAGTGACCCGTGAAGACCATGCATCACTGCAAATTGAGGTAGCACCTCCAATTCTTGAAGGCTCGGATCAATGGTAGAATTTCCTTCTCATGGATTCCATAGTTCAGCTCTAAACCTCTCAGTTTGCAAGACGCATACGTAATAGGCTGCGTTCCCTTTCTGTGATCCTGCATCAGCACTGCCCCAATGGTGTAGTTGCTTCCGTTAGTTGCTATGGCATACTCCTTGGATGAATCTGGATGCACTAGGAATGGAACGTTACATATTGCACACTTGAGCTCCTCAAAGCTCTTCTGCTCCTTCTTGCCCCTTTTCCACCGTTGATCTTTCCTTAACAGATGGGTCAGTGGCACACCCTTCTCTGCGAATCCACGGATGAACTTCCGGTAGTAGTTGAAAAATCTCAAGAAGACCTGGATGTCATGCATGCTCTTTGGTGTAGGCCACTACTTCACTGCTTCCACCTTCTCGGGATCCATGCAAAGACACTTGCCGCTCATGTTGTGTTCGAGGAACTCCACCTCCCTTTTCTTGAACTCACAGTTGGACAGCTTGGAAAACAATTTCTGTTTCCAAAGAATGTCCAACACCAACATTTGGGAGTAGATGAGTATGTCACAGAGGAACACCACCGCAAACTGGTCCAAGTGAGTGTGGAAGATCTTGTTCATGAGAATCATTAACGTTGCTTGAGAATTGGTCGACCCAGACGACATCACGAGGTACTTAAAATGACTGTATCGCATCCTGATCCTTGTCTCCTCCACATCCTGCTCCAGAATCCAGATCTGATGGTATCATGAACGTAATTCAATCTAGCTGAAGTACTGCGCTTCCCTCAGCTAGTCAAACGGCTCCTTGACCCTTGGCACATGGTACCGGGTCTTGATCATCACGTTGTTCAGTGCTTGATAGTCCGCGCACATCCACATCTCCTCTATCTTCTTCTTCTTCACAAAGAGGATAGGTGCAGCATACGGTGACACCGACGGCCTGATGAAACCCTGTACCCGCAGCTCTTCCAGCTGATTCTTCTGCTCACCCAGCTTGTTGTCACTCATGTGATAAGCAGCACGTACCATTGGAGTTGCTCCTGGTACAAGCTCAATTTGGCGGTCGTTGTCTTGCATCGGTGGTAAGCCCTTTGGCAGCTTGGTAGAAAACACGTCACCATAGCTGTCCAACACTCCCTTGATGCCTTTTACCAACTCTGTTATTGGTGCTTTCTGCTGCTATCCTTCTCGTTGCTTTTCCTGTGGTGCCAAACTTCCACTTCTTTAGAGTCTTCCTTCTGCTGCATCCATACAAGGGACACTTGGTCCCCCTTGGGCTGACAGTGCTTCAGCTATATGTAATACAATTGCGACACCTTCCATGCCTTGGATTCATTCTCCTCAGCCCATACGGCAAAACTATCTGCTCTTGATTTTCTTCACCTTTTCCTGTATGCACACCCAATCCACAGCAGGATTCCACCGGTGCAGCCACTCACGTCCCATTAGGCATCATAGGCATCCATCCGGCATGTGCAAAAGTTTACCTCGCACGACAACTTGCCAAGAAGGACCCTCAAAAGCTTTAGAGGCAACTTACAATCTAGCTCCCCTTGCACCAACTTGGCCTTAGTTGGCTTCCTAGGTAGCAATGCAAGCCTCAACCTTCCCGCAAGCTCATTGCTTAAAAACAAGTGTGACGCAACCCAATCCAGCAATGCATTAATCTGTCGGCGGGTCTGGCCCGCCTCGCTGCCTGCAAAACCAGCCAATGGAATTTTGGCTGTCAAGAGGATACCCGGAACGCTCCTGTTCCCTTCGCTCAACAATAATACACTCGGCAACTCTCTAGTTGTTCAAGGACTTTCAAGGCTTGGGTTTGCTAATGTGGATGAAACTTTCCCAGCAGTAAGCCGTCCGCCACTCACTGCTAGCTACCGTTTTCCTACTGCTTCTTCTTGTAGTTCTCTTGTTGCCTAGGCTTTCTGACAATCCAAAAGATCCACCACGTGGCTTGCTCTATTGCTGGCCTCCATGCACTGTGTTGATCTCCATGAGGTCAGCTTGTTGGTATTGTGCTCGATACTGAAGCTTTTCTTACTTCTCACCAAAACCCGCTTAATGGTAGCGTAGTGTGTCAACGCGCTTAGCGGTGGCCAGCATCGCCTAGAGCTCCGTAATTCCACTCTGTGCCAATGTACACTGAAATTCCGCCTTCAAACCGTCATACTACGTTTTTCTTCATCTCCGGCCCGCTCATTTTTTCAATTTCTGAGCACAATTCCAAGAAAATGCATGTGTACTTTTGCATTGAGCCTATCTGCTTCAGCTGCTTCAGCTTGTTGCGTGTGACCATGGAGGAATTCACGAGATCATATCGATCTCTGATGGCTCGCTCAAACGGCTCCCATATCGTCGGTACACGTGCTTCAGTTTTCCACATGCCTGGCTGCCACAACATAGCATGTTGTACAGCTGCATCTACACCTCCATCTCAAGTGGCCAGCATATTCAGTTGCCTCCACCACCACTCCAGTGCTGCTCCATGTAAAAATGTCACCGCAAATGGCACACGCACAGCATCTTCCTGTGGAGGGTGACTCAGAGCCCCGAAGTGGCTGTTCATAGCAAAAATCCAGGTCTGTACGCTCGCACCCTTGACTGAGGGATTGAACAGTCTCGGAGCCTTTGCGTTTAGTTTTGGCGGATTCCTTGACCGGCCCGCCCAAACCTGGCCAATGTCAGTCCCGTCCCCCTATGTCAGCCATCTGCCGACTGCGTCACTTTTCTCTAGCTTGAGGCCTCCAAGCTGCTGTAAGATCGATTGTAGGGCCTGCTCCATGGATCTTGATGACTTTTGGCCATTGGAGATCCCAAGAAACATTTAGCAGCGTTTTGGAAGCAATAAAAAAAAATTCTGCCAACAATTCGACAGTCCCAAATGAATATCGAACAACTTCGAAATGAATTGGCAAGAAGAAACGGCAAAGCTGTTGTCTCCCATCAACACAATTAATCATTATTAGCTTCAATATTTTATGGCTAGAGATATTTCTACAGGAATTGGTTCTCACCTTTGAAATTGGGCACCGACCCTCATCGCGCACAAGATTGAAGCAAAGGGCGCAACAAGTCACTTTAGCCTTTGGCACTGGATCCTTGACAATTTGCCTACTCCTCCGTCCTCGCATTGACACAGAGGACTAGCGGTGGCATCGCACCTTCAATAAGTGACGTGATGGCAACGATCTCCACCTTTGCATCCCACCTATTGCTTTTGGGTTCCATCCTAAAATCCTCATCTTTTGTGCACGTGGTTCCGCCCCTGTGCCCATGTATTATTAGAGATAGGTATCAGAAACAGTAGCCAGCCACACACCTGGTTCTGCCAAAGCACCCCGTTCATGAATATCAATCATCCTCAGCAATCAGCACAAGTTGGTTCCCTTCACAGCGGCTACCTGCATCCACACCACATCAATTAACAGCTAGTGATCAGATAGTAGCAGCAACACCAGCCACGTGAAGTTTCTTCAGCACCAGTAGCAACATCATAATCTTTACAATGACCCCCACCAGCCTTTCCTCACTTACCTGTCCTGGCTCCAACGTGATGGCTTAGCTGGCTTGAGTTCATTGCATCTCTTGGAAAGATGATTTAAAATCATTGTTCCTGCATGACAAAGTTCCTCATTAGAACAGACAAAAACATGTGAGGAGCACCAGATGGTCCTACTCGCTGAC
>SZWC01005944.1:0-39796 GCA_023375785.1 Penium margaritaceum
GAGAGAGAGAGAGAGAGAGAGAGAGAGAGAGAGAGAGAGAGAGAGAGAGAGCGAGATTCTAGGTTGCCGGCGAGTGCACACCCACACCGAGCAACTATTTGGGTGAGCGTGCACCGCCACCCAGGGATTGAGCTCAAGCTCTCGGAATTACCCAAGGGCAGCTTCTTACCAGTGTGCGGCTACAGAACAAAACAGTGGCCCCCTAAGGATCAGCACCCGGAATAACATGCAGCTCCTCCAAAATACCTAGAGGCAAACAACATGATGTAGGCATCGGCAGTGAGAGAGTATGAGCCCTAGCATCTACGACATCACAGCAAGATAGTCAAATGTGAGCCATGCTTGTGCCAGAGGGCACTCCTGGGTAGCTTGATGACAGCATGATGAGTCTGGTATCAGCAGCAAAAGCGCTCTTGGACGACTGATCCCCAGGTGTGGCCATGGGCACTCAATCTGTACATGTGTGTACGTGTGCCATGGATAATGAGGCAAGAGGGAATAGAGACGTGAGTGGCCAAGGAGCAGGACACAACTCCAATGATTGGTATCAAAAAACAAAAAACCGCACTGCAGTACTTACGATACCGTGGCACAAAATCGCGGTACATCGCGGTACCGGTAGTACCGCTATCAGCCTTGGAGGCCACAGGGAAAATTGTTGGAAAAGCACGAGGGCGTGCAGGATGCACCGAAACCTGTCGAAGGACCTGTTGGCCATTGTTGAGCACGTGGATGTGAGTTTTGCGTCAGGTGCAGAGGTCACCATGACAGACACAGCAACACCCCCCAATGGCCTGTAGACGCCAGACACCAGACGGCAGACGTCAGCAAGGGACACAAGTACACGACAACAGGGAGCTACAAGACAGGTAAGGCAAAGGGAATAGAGGGGACAGAACGAGCACGAAGAGAATGAAGCACATCAGCCTGGGTCAACACAAAGGGACAACAAACCAATAGAGTGCACAGCAACTTGCCACCGCACCATGCCATGGTGAGAAAGTCAGTGCGTTGCTGCAGCGTGTCAACCCGAACCAAGCACACGTCACCGTAGGCAACGCACTCATGCACAAAGCGATGTTGATGTGCCTTTTGCATGCATGATGCATGCAGTCGTGCTCAACAACGCGGCACGTGCTTTCATTGTTGCAACAGATGGTGATGCAACAAATGGGTTGGCGCAACTGCTACAGGAGATGGCACAATCAGATGATTTTACAGACTCCCACATCCAGAGTAACATACTCTACCTCAGACAAGCTGCACGCAACGCAGCCCTGCTTCCCACTCTTCTCAGAGACCACAGTACCACCAACCAGAAACATGTACCAGGAGCAGCTTCGTGCGTCCCGATCCTGGGCCGAGTCACTGTCAGTGTATCCATGAACAACCACAGAGGGTTGCACGTGAAAACACAAGCCCAAGCGAGAAATGGAAACGGCATAGCGAATGACACGCAATGCAGCCTCCAGATGGAGGTGACGCAGGTCGTGCGAGATGAAATTGACCGCAAAGGCGGCGTCGGCACGTGTGGTGGTGCCAAGGAACGTGAGGGGGCCGATGACTAAGTGGTATATCGTGACGTCAACCGACTCCCCTAATTGTGTAGGGTCAATGGTCTTCAGAAGCCTCTATCCAGTAGGGGTAGGTGTGGAATCGTGGGGAACCGCAGCCAGCAAGTCAGCGAACTGCTCACCCAGGGTGCGGACGTAACCTGCTTGATGCACCGCCAGCACGCAACGCCGACGATCACGTTCGATCTCCATGCTTGAGAACATGTGGGCAGGCCCGAGATCCTTCATCTTGTATGCAGACTTGAGGAGTTCCTTCATAGTCTGGACAGCCGAAGGATTTGGGGAGGCAATGAGGAGATTGTCAACGTACACCAAGATGGTGACCAACGGTGCGGGAGGGTTCACAAAGAGGGCGGGGTCAACTGGACTGCGACGGTACCTGTCTCTCTTGAGGGTGGCAACCGGCCTAAGGCAAACGGACTAGAAAACATGGCCAACACAATGGTACCTGCCGCCCACTCCTAGAATTTCAGCTAGGAGAAGATATCACCCCCCGGATCACGGTTCCATACTAAGCAGCTCCTAGAAAAGCACTTGCTAGCAAGTGTGTCCACTTAACACTTGGTCACTTTCGCGCGAGGTGCTAGTCAGAGACTTACTCCTGGGTCTTAGACCAACCAGAGTCTTCTTTGCACTGTTCCTTAGTTGGACAGCTCTATGAGGAGCATCAAAGGCCATAATGTATGTTTAGAATGAGGAATGAGCATGGGACATGTTTCCATAGGCCTGGTGTGGGTAGTGGCACTTTTGGGGGTGGCCACTCCACACCACCTCACCAGCTTGCCAATCGGCACATCGGCTAACTGCCAAGTGGCACATCCTCCTCATGCATGGAGACATCTAGGAAACTTCCTCTATGCAGGAAGGTAAAAAATCCTTTGTCCTCACATCAAGGACTGACCACAGGACCTGTTCTCCCTACGTCCAATGTGCTATCCATTGCGCTACACTGCAGGTGTCTTGCTTGGACTTGTAACACAAACAAGATTTGGGGGACTTACTCCAAGGGAGCAGTGCATGCCCAATCTTTCCGCTAAGCTATAGCAGTAGCCAATGGGGCATAAAAGAACAACAATATCTCCCTCCCACCTCTGGCCACCTACCGTGGTAATCTTCTTCCCCATGAACCCGTAGCTCTTCATGGTGTTTGTGCACCTCAGTTGCCTTGGTCTTTAGTCCTCATCTCCCGCTTGAGATTCCTCAAGCACCTGCAGCATGCAAGTTGCAATCAAGGGACTTCGTCAAGAGGTTTGCGAGTATTCTCTTAGTTTTGACGTGCTCCAATTCCACAAACCCTTTGGCGACAGATTTGCGTGAGTAGTGGTATCGAATGTTGATGTGCTTCGTACCCCGGGAGATCATGTCGCCCTCTGCCATAGCACTGGCGCTCTGGTTGTCGATGCGGATGACCATTGCTTCCTCTTGTGGTGCCTTGATCTCATCGAGCAGACTGTGAATCCACTGTGTTTCCTTGTACACTTTCGAGAGTGTAATGTACTCGGCCTCAGCAGTAGACAGTGAGACGCAGACTTACTTCCTGCTCACCCATGAGACCGTACCACCATTGAGAAGGCATAAAAATCCTGAGGTGGACTTCCTCTCATCAATCCACCCTCACCAGTCAACCTCGTTGTAGCACGTGAGCCGCAATGATTCTCATCCTTCAAGACCTCCAAACTGAAGTCCATGCATTTTGAGATAGCAGAAGATCCGCTTCATGGCTTGCCAGTGTTGTGGCTCAGGGTTAGCCACAAACCTGCTCACATGACCTACCGCATAAGCAATGTCAGGTCGTGTCCCCACCATCGTATACATGAGGCTCCCGACAGCAGATTGGTATGGAAGATTTTGCATTTCCCGCCACTCTGCCTCGTTGATTGGGGTCATGGAGGAGGAGAGCTTACACTCAGAGGCCATGGGGGTGCTGATGGGTTTGTAGTCCTCCATGTTGTAGCGCTTCAAGACATCCATGATGTACCTGGTCTGGTTGAGCTTGATGGTGCCTGCTTTGCGGTTGCTGTAGACAGTGATCCTGAGGTAGTACTCAAGAGGACCCATGTCCTTCATCTGTTGAATGTTTTTGCCCCTTGTTTAGTGTTGTAGATTGGATGAGGAATGCTCTGCCCCTTATGGAGGTATGAACTGTCATGGAATCCGCACCGTGCGGATTCGAATTTTGGTCTGATCGTCTTTAGTGGGTCACGTCTTCTGTTTTGGGCTAGTTTGAGACTGAGCGTGAGCTTTCTGGTCGCCTCACGCTATGTGAGCAGGAATTTAGAGACAGTCAGCTTGCGAAGGGAATAACGGCATTTTGCATTAGTTTTTTAACATAGACATGATGAGAAAGGGGAGATAGGACTATTCATGAGCTTTCCAACGCACCAAAATTCTTGCGATTCAGCCAAGTGTAGCCTAAGTTACGCTTGCCGAAGCGCAGGTCTCACCCATCACAGAAACGCCTAACGCCTCCATAGTGCGCACATGCTGTGGCGCCTTTCTTCACGTGTGAAGCGCCTTTCCCAAGGTGCAGATCCCATTCCACGTGGTGTAGGGGTCCCGTACACTGTTTCCATGTACATTCCCTACTTTTGGGTCGAGTTTGGTGATGCGGTGTGATGAGGCTTGAAACCTGTCCGTGGACCTGCAGTCAGAATTTTGACCAAGTCCCCGATTAACAAAACGTACTATTGAGTTTCAAACGCCGAGCCAGGGTTTTGGCTACGTCCCTCAGTAACAAACTGCAGTACAAGATCCGGTGGATCATCCACCGGATGCCTCGGCAGACCTTTTGGAGCAAAATCTCCAGATGGTACTTTTGTTACTCGGTCCGGTCGATTATCCACCGGATTTCGAGTCGCACCCAGCTCCAAGAGCTGCTGCGGAAACACCAACTTTGGAAGGCCATATCTCCCTCGATACTTGTCCGATTCCGGTGAAACAACTTCCACCGGATACACCAACTCATCAAATTTAAGGTTTAATCATCCACTTTAGGATCCGAGCATTCTTGAGCCACTGTATCCGCCGGCCCGGAGTTTCCTCTTCTTGGCGGCTCGTCGGCGGCTCGCGGCGCCGCACTTGGGCATGCGGAGGGGCAACTTTTCAACATGACTCATGGATCCGTTGTGGTGTGACTCAACTATGTTCTGTCTCATGTGAGATATGACCTGTGAGTACACACGTGGGTAAGTGGTTAACTTAGCCATTTTGTTGATTTGGCCAAGTGAGAGGTCATGAGTGTGATCATGGCCCCATGCACATCTTGTTTGTTATGGAAGCTTCCAAAAAAGAAATTCCATAGCTTCTTGGAAGCTACATGGTTAGTCTGTCACCTTGACACTTGGATACTTATGTGTCAAGCCCACAGCGCAAGTCTATTCGCGATGTGGCTGGGTCAGGTCACTCCCCAGGAATGGGCTTTTGATTTCTAGGACTGCACAGACAACTATAAAAAGGACGTGTCTTGCATGTTGATCAATTAACTCTTGCTTTATGCACTCTTTCACATTGACGAACTGATCTTTTGTTGAGATGTAATGCTAAGGCGTTAGTACTCTTGAAGGTGACATGTATGCCTGATTAAGTTTGGGGTGCATGACACATGTCAACAAAGGAAGACGGTGTAAAAACCTTTGGGAACGTTTTTGGTTTCACGGCTTCTCTGCCAGAGGTGGTTAGCTTAGTAGCCAACAAAGGGTTGTGGGCCCAATCCTCTGGTTAGATAAGTTTCACACACGCAACCGCTAAAGTTACTAGCTATGAGAGTGCCTTCGCTCTCACCCAACCTCTCTGTTTGCAGGTCAATCATCAGCCAGAGGGGAATGCAACACATATGCACCTTTCCGCCTTTCGAGCTGACATCAGCCTACATCAGCCTACATCTGCTCGCATCGGCCAACATGAACAGGGCAAGCATTTGCCTCTTCTCACCAACAGCCAACAACTGCCTGAAAGACAGGTACATCGACATCAACAACAGGTGCAGAAGATACAACAGTTGTAGTTGTAGGGATGGCAGGGACAGGGGAACAAGGGAACCATTCTCCCATCCTTAGGTTTGATGGAGAGGGGTTTGCGCTCTAGAAGTGGCAGTTTGACATCATCATGGATGATAGAGACTTGCTAGGATACTTTGATGGAACTAGCCTAGCACCAAAGGCGGAGGGTGTCAACCTTGTGGCATGGGTTAAGCTCAACAAGAAGGCTCTTGCCGTTCTCGTGTCCTCCATACAACCCTCGGTCCTTCCATACATCAGCGGCTATATAGTGGCAGCGGCGGTGTATGTCAAACTAGGCAAGGTGTTTCAGTCCTCCTCACTTGCCAACCGTCTCTTCATTCTACAAAACCTCATTAGCATGAGGCTTGGTGAAGGGGAGAATGTCTCCGCCTTTATGTAGAAGTTTGAGACGCTCTTACAACAAGCCACTGGTATGGGGTGGGACCTGAAATCCGGTATGCAGGCCATGATCTTTCTGATGACGCTGCCGGAGAGCTGGGGTCCCATGATCATAGTGATTGGAGGGTGGACTGAAGAGCAAGTGCCCTACGCCACCGTCTTGGATTATGTGCGCAATGAAGCCATGCGTTGTAGCAGAAGTGAAGAAAACATGATTGTCTTTGCCTCACGGAACAGCGGCACCTTCTGCAATACCTCCTCCTCTGGATACAAGGGAACAACAGCACTGGCAATAGTGGTAAGGGTCCAAAGCGCCAAGGAAACTGCCATAACTGTGGTAAGGCTGGACACTGGGCTCGGGAGTGCCGGGCACCCAAGATGGAGGGAGGAGACGAGGATGAATGGCAAAGGGGAAATGGTGGGGAGCTTGATGGCTGAGCGTGTCTCCAACAAAGGGAGGGCGATACTCAGGCCAGGAGCTTTTGGCCTTGACTCAGGCACAAACGAGCACACCACTTACGAGAAGAGAGACTTCATCTCTCTTGCTCCCTGCAACAAGAACTTCAGAGTCCCCAACGGCAAGGTTGAGGCAGCAGAGGGGATTGGTGACAAGCTCATCACAGTGGGTGTCAATGGTGCGGACTCCAACCTCAAGCTAGAGGGGGTAGGCTACTTGCCCTCCTTCACAGCCAACCTGCTCTCCATCTCTAAGATAACTGATGATCACATGAGAGTTGTCTTTACAGAGACCAATAAATTGATAGTCCCTACCAAGGACATCAACATTTACCACTATACCAAGAAGGTTGTTGCACAGGTTCCTCGCGTTGATGGACTCTACGTCTTGCAGACCAAAATGACAACATCAACAACTGAATCTTTGGCGGAGATTGATGATGAGGAGAGAAGCAACACTGATTTTGATGATGAGGGACATGTTGAAGCAGCAAAATCAGTGGTAGTGGAATATTTGGCAACAAAACCGCGAGCAAATACATCCACCGGGGCTGTTCATTCTAGCCAATGCGCATCCTGCAAGAACATGTGGCACATGCACTTTGGGCACGTGGCTCATCGCACATTGGTTCTCATGGGAAAGCAGGAGTTAGTGTGTGGGATGGAGCTAGGTGATGAGGCAGAGGAAGCCGGGATCTTGTGTGAGCCATGCCTTCAAGGCAAGACAAAGGAGAAACCCTTCAAGCGCAATGGTACGCGTGCTCTCGCAGCCCTTGATCTCATCCACTCTGACGTGTGTGGTCTCTTTCACGTACTATCCGATGGAGACAACAGATGTTTCCTCACATGCATCGACGACAACAATCGCAAGGTCTGGATATACTTTCTTAATAAGAAAAGTGAGGTGAAGGAGAATCTACAAGCCTTTGTCCCTTTGGTTGAGCAATAGACTGGAAAGAAGGTGAAGACATTCAAGAAGGACAATGGGGGAGAGTACAAAGCCTGCAGGGAGTGGCTCAAGACACAGGGAATTGAACACCAGAAACTACTCCCTTCTCACCTTAAAGCAACGGCGTAGCAGAGAGGATGAACTAGAGCCTACTGGGCATTACAAGGTGCATGCTCTTTGACGCCAAGATGCCTCCTAGGTTCTGGGCTGAAGTAGCACACACAGCTATCTATCTTGTGAACCTCACACCTGCAGTAACTCTGCAAAGGAGAGGCAAGAAGAAGCAGACTCAGCAGCTGAAGACGACTCAAGAATTAAGAAGCCGGACGCCTCCCATCTCAAGGTCTTTGGTTGCACCAGCTTTCCCAAGGTCCAGGCCAGTGAGGGTTCTGGAAAGCTTGATGCAAGAGCACGAAAGTGTATTATCGTCGGCTATGATACCGTGCACAGAGCTTATAAACTGTGGGACCAAGGAGCTAAGAATGTCATCCATAGCAAAGACGTGGATTTCCACGAAAGAGCTTTGAGTAAGGGAGAGCTTGTCAAACTTGAGAACACTCCAAAAGAGGGAGTGTGGCTCTTACTTCTTGAGGAGGGAGACGAAGCACCAGCACAGTGGCATGGGTTGGGAACTACAACAGGAAGAGAAGCTGAGGAAGATGACTCGGAGTAATCAGAATCTGAGTCCGACGTATCTAATCCTCCGGACCGTGAGGAAGATGCCTCTCCCATCATCAACGACAAAACAGACCTCCAGCCTCTACATCAACAACAACAGCCAGCAGGTCCAAGAAGCAGTTCACGTCTCAAAGCTCCTTGGCATCATTACGATGTGGATAGGGGTGAATGGAAAGGTTTCAACTATTCATTCCTGGTTCAAGAGGAGCCAACGTCTGTCGCAGAGGCACACAGGCAGCCTGACAAAGCTGAGTGGGGTGAAGCAATTTGCACTGAACTCAGCTCCATTGAGGAGAATGGGACATGGGTGCTGGTGGGTAGACCTGCCGGCGCTCACGTTGTGGGATCCAAGTGGGTGCTAATAGTAAAAAGGAAACAGGATGGCCAGATAGACAAACACAAGGCATGGGTGGTGGAAAAAGGGTTCTCTCAATGGCTTGGCGTAGAGTACGATGAGACCTTTGCTCCCGTTGTGACGTTCGCCTCCATCCGGTCAATGCTCGCCATTGCTGCTATCGAGAACATGGAGGTCCAACTGATTGATGTCAAGACAGCCTTTCTTTATGACAAGCTTGATAAGGAGGTACGGATGGAGGTTCTGGAGGGGGTTGATGCTCCCGAGGGCAAGGTGTGCAGATTGGTGAAGGTGCTCTATGGGCTAAAACAAGTGCCAAGACTTTGGTACCAGGAGATGGATACATTCATGGCCAAGGAGTCCTTCATGCACTACGACAACAACCCTAGCATGTACGTGCATGAGAGCGACAAAGGGAATATGTTGGTCGCCTTTTACGTCGATGACCTGATTCTATGCTCTTCATCAACGCAACTGCTAGAAGATCTCAAGGGGCAGGTAAGTAGCAGATTCAAGCTGAAGGACATGGGTCCACTTGACTTCTATCTTGGAATTACCATCAAGAGTGACAAAGCAGCAGGTATCATCAACCTGCTGCTCCATTTTCAAACGATACGACATGGCATATTGCAAGCCTGCTAGCACACCCATGAGCTCAGAGTGAAAGCTCTCCTCTTCCATGTCCCCATCCAACAAAGTGGAGAAAACTGACATGCTGGGCATCGTGTATCAGTCTGCAGTGGACACTGTGATGTATGCCATGGTTGCCACCCGACCAGATGTAGCCCATACTGTTGGGCAGGTGAGCCGGTTTGTGGCTAATCTTGGTCCACTTCACTGGCAGGCTTTGAAGTGCATCATGCGCTACCTACAGGGGACGCGGCACGTGGGGCTCCCGTTTGGAGGCATCGGTAGATTTGCGTCACTCCGTCTCATGTGCTACACCGATGCTGATTGGGGAGGGAATATCGATGACAGAAAATCTACCTCTGGCTTCATGTGTATGTTGAATGGAGGTGCGGTGAGTTGGACACGTCGCAAGCAGGAATATGTTTCTCTGTCAACATTTGAAGCTGAGTACATTGCCTCAGCTCAGGTGTGTAAAGAGATGCAGTGGCTAAGAAGCTTGCTATCTGAGATGAAGGCACCAGAGGCAACGGCGACGATCATTAAGATTGACAACATGAGCGCGACTGACATTTCCAAGAACCCCATCCTGTCTAGGCGCACAAAGCACATTGAGATCTGCTACCACTATGCTCGGGACTTGGTCTACAAGAAGATAGTGGAGCTCGAGTATGTCGGTACCAAGCTGAACAGGGCTGACATGCTTACAAAGCCTCTAGACAAGGATGTCCACCAGGCGGGCAGGCAAGGTATCGGCATGGTCAAACGCAAGTGATGACGAATGATGATGCTCACTGACGCAAGGTGAAAGGGAGAGATTTTTTTAATGCTTTTGTCCCTTGTTCAGCATTTTAGGATGGATCAGGAATGCTCTGCCCCTTGTGGAGGTATGACCCCTAGATCTGTTGTGGTGTGACTCAACTATGATCTATATCACGTGAGATATGACCTGTGAGTACACCATATGGGTGAGTGGTTAACTTAGCCATTTGTTGATTGGCCAAGTGAGAGGTCATGAGTCCGATCATGGCCACATGCACATCTTTTTTGTTTTGGAAGCTTTCAAGAAAGAAATTCCAGAGCTTCTTGGAAGCTACATGGTTGCTTTTT
Source organism: Penium margaritaceum (assembly GCA_023375785.1). Classification (NCBI taxonomy): domain Eukaryota; kingdom Viridiplantae; phylum Streptophyta; class Zygnematophyceae; order Desmidiales; family Peniaceae; genus Penium; species Penium margaritaceum. The sequence continues at coordinate 10,147 of SZWC01005944.1, forward strand.
CACCTTGACACTAGGATGCTAATGCGTCAAGCCCACAGCGCAAGTCTATTGGTGATGTGGCTGGGTCAGGCCACTCCCTAAGAATATGCTTTTGAGCTCTAGGACTGGACAGACAATTATAATAGGACTTGTCTTGCATGCTGATCAATTAACCCTTGCTTGATGCTCTCTTGCATATTGACGACTTGAGCTCTTCTTGAGATGTCATGCTAAGGTGTTAGAACTCTTGAAGGTGAACTGTATGCCTGATTAAGTTTGGGGTGCATGACACATGTCAACAAAGGAAGAAGATGTAAGAATCTTTGTGAGTTTTTTCGGTTTCGCACCTTCTCTGCTAGAGGTGGTTAGTGCAGTAGCTAACATCATCTTGAACCTGCTATCCAGCTGTTTCTTGAGGTCTGCAAGGGCCGCATGCAAGGAAGAGCACACGATCAAATCGTTCACATAGAACGCCACAAGCAACAAGCCACGCTCATCCTCCCGTGAATAGACACTGGGAGCATTCTTGCCATGTACAAAGGAGAGCTCAGCCATGAAATTTTCAATCTGCTTGTACCAGATCCGTGTGGCCTGTTTCAGCCCGTACAACGCCTTCACCAGCGGACACACCTTTGAAGCGGGTGCATCCACCCCCTCCAGCACTGTCATAAGCACCTCTTTGTCCAACTTCCCATAAAGAAAAGCTTTCTTGGCATCCATCTGGTGGATCTCATGGTCTTTGGTGGCAGCGAAGGCCAGCAGGGAACTGATGGGGGCAAACATGACGACCAGTGCGAAGGTCTCATCATACTTAGACCCTGAATATTTGAGCCATGACCCTCGCCTTGTACTTGTAGATGCTGCCGTTATGCTTCCACTTCAGCCTAAGCACCCACTTTGAGTCCACCACGTGAGCATTCGTGGGTCTTTCCACCAGCACCAATGTACAATTTTCTTCGATAGACGCGAGCTTGCTGTCCACCGCCTCCTTCCATTTAGCCGCATCGGGCCTTGTCAGCGCCTCTACCTCAGTGAGCGACTCTCCTTGAGCCAAACAGGATCAGCTCCGTCCGGTCCATCTTCCGGTGTCAGCGGCATACTATGGCATTTGTTTTCCTTGCTGCGTGTTGCGGCGCATCATAACTGGTGCGTCATCTCTGCTCTTCGGTTGCTCTTGTGGTGCAGGCTGTCCTGAAGTTGAATCGTCCTCTAATAAAGCCGCTTGCCTCCAAGCTGGTCTCAGAAGCCTCGTACGTCTCCGACTCTGTGTTAGAGCCTGCCGTTGCATCAGCTTGCGTAGCCGCTCTCCCTGCCACCACGACTCTTCTCCACGGTCTGCCGCATTGGCACCACTTGCCAGTTTTTGGGAGCTTGATCTCCCAACTCCATCAGCACCAACCACTCTCCCTACTTTGGAGCTTGCACAGGATCAAGCAGCTTTCCCTTGCCTATTGTCCTCTCATCAAAAGTCACGTCCGAGCTGGTGATAAGCCTTCTTGCTGCCAGGTCCCAAAGGCAATAGGTCTTGTGGGCAGATTCATAGCCCACCATATCATGCTTTTGTGCTCTTGCATCCAGCTTGCCGCCACCTTCTCCCGCCTAGACATTTGCCCATGCGTTGTAGCCAAAGATCTTCAGGTGTGAGGCGTTTGGCTTCTTTCCAGAACACACCTCGTGTGGTGTCATGTGCTTCTTGCCCTTTTTCTTGCCACGCCTGTCCAGAGCAGCCGCATGAGTTAGGTTGATGAGGGAGCATGCCGTTCTTGTAGCTTCCGCCCAGAAGCGAGGTGGGAGCTTTGCGTTGAAGAACATGCTACGCACCATGCCGAGGATGGTCTGATTCATCCATTCCGCCACACCGTTGCTCTGTGGCATGTAGGGTGTCGTGGGCTGATGGTCAATACCGCGTTGCAGCAGCCAGCCTTTGCATGCCTTGTACTCTCCGCCGTTGTCACTTTGCAGTGCATTGGCCTTCTTTCCGGTCTGCCGCTCAACCATGACGACAAAACTTTGGGACTTTTCTCTGACCTCTCCCTTTGTTTTGAAGAAGTTCATCCACATTCTTTGGTTGTGGTCATCGATGAAGGTCAGGAATAACTTGCTGTCTCCGTTCAATGCTGTACGAAAGGTTCGGCATACATCGGTGTGAAGTAGGTCTAGGACGGCTTCTGCACGGCGACCGTTGTGCCCAAAGTGATTTCTGTTTGTGTTGCCTTGGAAGCAAGATTTGCACATGCTGCCATATCCAACCGCATCCTTCGTGCACCCCTCCATGCTGCGGACAAGCTGCTGTTCCTGAATGACTTGGAGCATACTTTTTGCAACGTGCCCAAAGCGTCTATGCCACAGCTCAACGTCATCGTCCTTGGTAACAAAGGGCACCTTTTGAGTTGTCGTTGTTGTGTTCTCCAACGTTGGTGCCGAGACCACTGCATCCGCTGCACTTGCAAGACCCTCATCTTCTAAGCTCTTTGCTGCGGTTGTCTACAATATGTAGAGCCCGTCGACTCATGGAACCTGTGCTACGAGGATTTCTTGGCATAGAGGACCTTGATGTCCTCATTCTCGACGATGACTGCCTTCTTCTGCATGAAAACCACCGTCATGTTGTTGTCAGTTATCATTGACACTGAAAAGAGGTTTACCGCAAAGGATGGCATGTAGACCACATCACTCAGCCACAGATCCTTCTCTATACTGTTGAGGTTGATGCTCACCAGCTTGTCTCCCACACCCTTTACGTTCACGATGCTGTCATTTGTGCATCTAAACCACCACTCAGTGGGGTTGATGGAGATAAATCCAGCCTGGTCAGTGCTTGAGTAATGGTCAGTCCCGGAGTTGAGCCTAAAGGCTCCTAGCCTGAGCAACGCCGCTCCCTTTGTCGGAGGCGTGCTTTGAGCCATCATGTTGGTGGCCTCTTTGCCACCCTTTTAGCTGCCTTTGTTCCCAGTGCTCTTTCCGTCTTCCTTCTTTGGCAATCTGTAGTCTCTTACCCAATGCCCACATTTTTTGCACTTGCGGAAATTGCTCTATCGCTTGGGAGCCTTGCCGCCATTGTTTCCTCTGCCTCCATTGCTTCCATTACTGCCATTCTGACCAGAGGCAGACCCTTTGCTCCCACGACCACCTTAGCGTGTGGCATAGGCTGAGAAGTTAGCCTCACTGCCACTGCAGCGCATTGCCTCATTTTGCACGTAGCTGGATACTACCGCATACATCAGATCATCCTCCTTCCAACCACCCATGACGGTGATCATTGGGCTCCAGCTCTCCAGTAGCGCCATGAGGAGGATCATGGCCTGCATTTTTTCTTCAAGTTCCTAGTTCATTTGGCGAGCCTCGCCAAGAAGTCCTTCAAAATCTGGTAGGAAGTCAAGAATGTACTCTCCCTCATTCAACTGCATGCTAATCAGCCATTGTAGGATGAATAATCTGTTTGCGAGGGAGGTAGATTGGTGCGCACGCTTGAGCTTGGCGTAAGCATCCAAAGCCAGTGTGTACCCTGCAATGATGGGAACATACTTCTTGGCTATCATGTTGGACTTAGGGACCTGTTTTCCCTAAGTCCAACATGCTATCCAATGCGCTACGCTGCTGGTGTCTCGCTTGGACTTGCACCATGAACAAGATTTGGGGGACTTATTCCAAGGGAGTAGTGAATTCCCAATCTATCTGCTAAGCTATAACAGTGGCCAAGGGGACAAAAGAACAATAGAATTCGTCAGAGATCTCAAGGTTCCAGCAGCAAGGAGACTGCTTGAGCCCATACAGGGCCTTGCGGAGGCACCAGACCCAGTCCGTGTCATCCTCAAAGCCAGGAGGCTGCACTAAGTAGTTCTCCTCATTGAGGCGACCATGGATGAAGGCGTTGTTCACGTCCATTTGGTGGAGCTCTTAATCATGTTGAGCCACCTGACTCAAAAGCACCTTGGCCATGGTGTACTTCCCAAGAGGGGCAAAGGTGACATCATAGTCCACACCAAGAACTTGGGAGAATCCCTTGGCTATGAGACGATCCTTGTACCGCTCAACGGAACCATCCTGCTGCTATTCATGGCGAAAGACCCACTTGGCACTGATGGCCTTACGCCCTTTGGGGAGCTGCATCTTCTCATACACACCGTGCTCAATGATGGAATCAAGCTCCTCGTACATGGCTTGCTCCCCAGAGTTGTGCATCTGGGGAAGAGTGAACTTGCCGTATAGTGTCGAGCTCGAGCGAGAATGCACTGGAGCCTCGAGTAGCGAGGGCGGTTGCAACTATGGCATTGTGTGAGGTAGGGTCAGTGGGAGTAGCAGCAATTGTCTGGTGGAACTCAGCAGCTACAAGAGAGTAGCTGAGTGCTGAGCTAGGCTGAACCACAGCGGCAGCCAGACCGAGCGCATCAAGACGAGTGACAGGGGTAGGCTGAGCTGAAACAGGGGCAGCACCTGTGACAGGAGGGTGTGCAGACTCTGTCAATGCTGAGGGAAGAGCAAGAGAGGGATGTGCGGAGGTGGGAGCAGAGTGTGAGGAAGGCTGAAGGGGACGGAGACGGCCACCAGGAACCCGACTGAACGGAGTAGGCGTAGACAAGTGTGAAGGTGCGACAAGGTCAGATGCCGAGGGGATAGGCAGGGCTACAGGCTGCAAAGCATAGGCAGTAGGAGAGGAAGCTACAGAGGTGTTTGTGGCCATAAGCAAAGGTGATGATACAGGAGATGATGCAGAAGGCATGCAAGCAGACGCCAATGTAAGCGAGGATGCAGGAGAGGAGGCAGATGCGCCACCTGATGAGGATGCCACCAGGGAGGCCGACAGAGGAAAAGGGGCAGAGACTCATGGTGACGCGGGCGGTGGTACGGGCGTGGAGACAAGTGGCAATGATGCGGATAGAGACCTGGACAGGGACGTAGACACCAACGCAGGCAAGGGCGGTGGTGGCACAGAAGACGTAGGTGAGGGGTGCAGCCCGCTTGAGGGCCATCCGACCCAAGGGCTGCTGCCAACACAGGAGACCGGACCAAGGGAGGAAACACGATGGACGATGTTGCAGCTGAACCTGTTCTCGAAAAACATAGCCTCGTGCGACTCCACAATGCACCTCCGGTTAGGGTCCTAGAAACACCAAGCCTTCGACTGCGACAAGATTCCAAGGAAGGGAAAAAGGCGGCCGCGAGGGGAGAGCTTCCCACCGCGCTTGTCCTCAGGGAGCAGGACACCGGCAATGCTTTCCCAGACTCGCGCAAGGCGTATGTCAGTGTGTTGCCTGTACCAGTGTTCGTATGGCGTGACATGGTGTGGAAGCGGTCCGTGAGGTATCTGGTTCCACAACCACGTCATGTACTTCATGGCCTCGTATGCGAACGCATCAGACAGGACAAACTCAACAAGCTTAGTACAAAATCCACCCAGGAGAATGCAGTTCCAGCGCTCTGTGACGCTGTTTTGCTGGGTCGTGTCAGGGGCAGACGACTCGAACCGAACACTGAACAACCTAAGAAAACAGAGGTTTGGTCCAATGAACTTGCCACCATGATCTAAGCAAAAGACCTACAGATTTTTCTGACAGGCACGCTCAGCCTGGACAAGCCAGGCTTCGATGGTGGAGGCGATATCACTCTTCTGACAGAGTGGAAAAATCCAATGGAAGCGAGCATAGTCGTCAGTCAGGCAGAAGACATAACGACTGCCACCAAGGATCTTGACCGAAAATGGCCCCATGACATCTGCATGGAGAAGCGTGAGAGGCTCATGGGTGCAAGAGGCAAAGACAGGAAAGGGACGGCGATGTATTGTACCTTGCACGCAATCCATGCAGTCAGCTATGTAGGGAGCGGGGAAGGTGGCAGTATCAAGACCAGCGGTAGGTTGATGGCCTAGCAAGCTACGGATGGTGGCTGTGATCATGTGAAAGAGGCGACGATGAAGCAGGCGCATGTACTCAGGAGAGAGAGGAGGAGCGACATGCACGTGAGCGGCAGCATTGGTGGATGGAATCGGAGCAAACAAAATGACACGGTACAATCGCTTAAAACGAGCACCACGAAGCACGACCCGTAAAGACGAGTGCAGCAACACGGTGACAATGCCACGGGATGTGACAAAGTCCATACCCTGATCTTCCAGGGTAGTGACGGAAAACAGGTTCACCTCGAGCACAGGCACATACTCACGTCAGACAAGAAAACGGCATCCGCAGGACCAACGAAATGCACGACACCGACGCCCTGAACCGACAACAGCTGGCCAGACCCAGTGCAAACGAAGCGAACGGCACCGACAGGCCCCAACAAAACAAATACGTCATGAGAAGATTTCATGTGATGAGTAGCTCTGGAATCGATGATCTAGAAGCCACCCGACACACGAGCAGGGGCACTCACATGACATTGTGCGGTCGTGAGGTCAATTTTCTTGATGTCGTTTTTTACCCTAGCAGTGGTGAATTTCACCTCCAAACTCGTCAATCACACCTGAACCATCCATTTTCTTGGAAATTGTGGGATCTAACAGTGTTGGAAGAACCGGCCACATCTGGAGTTTACTCACAAGTTTGTTACTTCTCTTGGTGAGCACTGCTTCATGCACGCGCACAATCGGAAGCTCCTCCAGAGCCGAGGTGAGTTTTTGGAGCAGATGATTGTTGAGGCTCTCAAGTCCTCAAAATTTCTGGTACATGCCTTTATTGATGCTAGCTTGTTGGCCCATGCCTCCTGTCGTGTCAGGTGTCACCCAGAAGAGCAAAGGTGGAATTGAAGGGTCCATAGAGACGAAAAGGTTCGTCACCAGATTGACCGTTGAAGTCATCGGGGTTACACCATTCACCACAAAGCTTGTCTTTCCTACCTCCTTTTCCTGAAGTGTGCTGTGGATTACGTGCTTTGGATTCTCCATTGCCAAAATCTTTTTTGGTTAGTGCTGCTTGTCACTGGCTGCTTGCTCCATTCACAGTCATCGTCGCAAGGTCTGCAATCTTCTAGATGGTGGAGCCATGTTGAAGGCAGGTGCAAGGTTGTCGTCTCGTAGTGATTTTTTGGGCTGACCCTCCAGCACCAGTATGCTCTGATACCACATGTTACACCAAGCAGAACATGGATGCTTCACATTGATGAGGTTCAGATTATAAGATGATTTGAGGAATCGGAAAACAATGAAAATTTGTACTTAGTAGCAATTGTAGTTTGATGAAAAGTGTCAGAACTATTGAGAGTGATAGCCCAAACAAGAACGAGGCATACTTGGGGTCATGGACATTTGAGTTGAGCAATGCATGTGATTCTCTGTCGTGAGAGTTTGCTCCAAGAAGCTCCACCGAGAAGTCGGGGATTTTTTGCAATATCGATATGAATCCCTGTGAAATTCTAGCACTGTCAAGGAGTCAACCAAACAGTATTGAAGCACCGACACGGTTTGTAATATTTCTTCCGAACCTTCTAGAAAGTGGCCAAAATTTCTGTGATCTTGTGGAATACAACATCAGAGGCCGGGACGAGTGGCCAAAATCCCCTTGGTCGATCGGCGTATAAATCCTGAGGTCAACGCATAGTAGGCCACGAAGGTAATTACAGAATTGGCCATCCACAAAGTTTAGGGACTAGTGTACATGAGGGACATAACATCCATTGGCCTGATGCGTGCAACAATGGAAAATGGACCCAACTATTGTCACAAATGTTTCCTGACTTTGAAAAGAGTGTTCTCATTGTCAGGTGTCATTTTCCAACGTGTGTCTTTTAACGTGAGCCTGGCTAATAGTACTACCAGGGTCAAATACCCTTACATGAAGAGTTATGGTTAATCACCTCAATTTAACGCACTTGTAGATCAGTGTATCAATGATTGTATTCTTGTTTGCAGAAATTTTTCACAAAACATCCAAATCAATGCACTTTAGCACAGTCCAGATGAACGTTCCTTGTCTAGAATGAAAAGTATGATGGGCTCTATGTGACATATAGTAGTTTCTGTGAACCATCCATGTTCACTAGTTTGTTCACTTCCCAATACACTTCCTGATACACAGTTTCACGGGTGAGTCAATTGGTCATATATGTACATGAATGGAAAAAAGTCAAGTGCATGACCGAGGAAATACTGAGTCTGCCCGAAGTTTTCTGGATGTCACCAATCCACTATGACTTAGAATTTTTGTGGTCCGACATGGATGGCGACCTTGTTGACTATGTGCTTTAGGTATTCAAGTTTTTCTTGTGTGAGTTCACACTTGATCAAATTTTCACAGAAGGTTTGTACTCAGAAGATCATGATAACTTAGCGTAAACATTCTATATGCTTGTCCAGGTAGATTAAAACAAACTGGTTGAGCTGTTTGGCAAACATTCGGTTCACTTCTCATTGAAAGATTGTTTGGGTATTCGTCATTCCAAAGCATAAAACTTGAAACTCATAATGCTAGGTTTATCTTTGGAACACTGTTTTTGGTACATCATGTTCTGAGATGAGGATTTGATGGTACTCCTGAGAAAATCAAAAGACAACAAGAATTTTACTCCTTGGACTTGGTCGAATACGTCATCAAGATGTGGTAAGGAGAATTGGTTTTTCACAATCAGTTTTTCAGTGATTTGAAGTCTATGCACAGCAATAAACCATCATCCTTTTGGTTCATGAAAAGGTCTAACAAAACATGTGGCGAGGTACTTGGCTCATTCGACCCCTTGCCAAGGTACTCCTTGATCTGGCATTCAACCTCTCACATTTATATCTAACTCAAGTGATGAATGGTCTGAATGGAGGAGTCCCCTCCGGTTGTACTGAAATTGTGTGACCCATTCACCGTTCTGGTGGAAGTCTAGCTGGTGGGTCTTGGAATATGCCCGAGAACCACACCAATAGGATTTTTATCTCTTGAAATGTGCCCCCCTTCACATCGTCCACCAATTTCTCCAAATGGGCCCAAAAAAATCCACAGCCTTGTCAAATACGTGTTTGGCTTGAATCATAGACTTGCTTTTGTAATTTTTCTGTCAATTCGATGACAATTCTGTAACTAGAATTGTGGTAAAGCTATATTGTCACTTCTAGAGATTTTTTTTTTAATCAAAGTACAGAAGATCCTTGTTTTCACGAACCCAGAAATTTCCTAGCACCACATTGAGAGAATCCAGTCATTTAACTACCTTCAATGTAATCCACTATCTGTAGCCTTGCATAAAGGTCTTTGCTTTACGAGTATTGATCATGAGTATCATACCGTCATTACCAACAACAACTACATCATCCAATGGCTTGTATTTCATGCCCACCTCTTGGTTGAAGCCTAGCTTTACAAAGGATTTATCTCCTCCAGTATCAGCAAGAACACTCACAGGAGCACCAACTTTCCTTTGAAGTGAATCATCGTGTGACCTCCACTCTTCTTAGTGAACAAGCTCACTCACAGAGAGCCAAGTTTGCAGTAAACACAAGAGCAGTACAATGGACATTGTAACTCTAGTGTTTCACTCTTTTGAGTCCACATTTTGTGACTTTGTATGAATTCTACTTGTACCTTCCATTCCTTCAACTTTTTCATGCCAAAAACGTCAACCAAAGGTACTTCCAATTTGATTTCACTCATTGTCTTGAGAGTGCTTTCCCCAATGATATCACTGTATATATCTTGTGAAGTGGTTGGTGTGCTCACTGCTAAGCAGTTCGAATCACACATTTTGTCCAAAGATGCAAGGTTGAGTAAGCAGCAGCAATCAACAAGTATGGAATGCAGTTCAAATAGAGGAAAGAAAACAATGTATTAAAACAAAACCATCAGTTGCTCAAAATGTTTTAAATAGTCATGAAGAAAATGAACTCAGAGTCATGATCCAATTCCCTCATTGAATGGTCTCCACAAACATCACTCAGGGATAGGAAAAACCAGTGCAATGGTCCTAGCCGTTTCCAAAGATCAAGCGACAAGGATAGGGACAGGGTCGCGGTCATTGCCACGACCGTGATCCTGCCCACATCTGTTGCACCATCTCCACCTTGTGGAGATGGTGCAGTGGCAACACGCTCCACTAACTCAGCAACATTTTGCAGCCGTAGAAACTGCCACTGGCTCTTTTTTGCCATCAGCAGCCTTGGAGAATTCAACTCTAAAGTGTCCGGGATGCATGCACTTGCATCAGAGCCCTTTGTTGAAGTCCATTTTGTGACAATCACACACTACTTGCTGCTCATTGTTAATGTAATGGTGCTTGTGGTGAGGGGGATTTTGCCTACCAGTCTTCTTGATTGGGGGTTTGTATGATGGTTGTCCCTAGCAACACCTTGTTTCCTTGTTATCCTTAAAGCTCCTACAGCATCCACACGCATGTTGCAACCTTACCTCGCATGTAATGCGCATGCACATGCATGCGCATTTGACTATGTTTCAGGTTTGCTGAATACACTTTGCTCATTTAGTCATGCAATGCCCTCCAGGTCATCCAAGCTTGGCCCGTTAAGATGGTGGTGGACTCAGCCTTCTCCATCACATAATTACTCCAGTCGTAAGTGCTCCATGGTACTCCATTATTTGGGTTCCATCACCCTTGGTGAAGCTTTTGGCTTCCTTTACGAGTAGAAGAAAACTCACTTATGTAGGATTTGAGCGAGCTACCTAGCTGCTTGAGGCCTTTGAGTTCATTGAAAACCCCGTTTTCCTCCTCCCTTTGCATGGTGGCATCGATGGCCTCCCACGGCATGGGTTGCCACTCTAAGTGAGGCCTCTGCTTGCCCCACTCCTTGACCACATGCTTAAAAATGCTTTTTTCAAGTCACATCGTGGCAAGGTCGTCCCACCAATTTTGTGGAGCCTTGTGGACATACAGAACATGTTCCATCCAGTTCAGCCGGTCGGTTATCTTTATGCCCTTGCTAAAGATCTCCGTGTTGTGGAGGAACGATGCATTTATGACAAAAACTGGTAATCCTGAGACAAAATTTTAGAGTCTCCATGCACAAGGTCATTTGTCACATGTATCCCTACAGTGACACAGAGGGAAAAACATCACCAGCGAGCTCTGGTTGTCATTATATGAACTCCCACGATGACCTTTGTGTAGGAGCTAGCGTCACACATGCTACAGTGTCTTGCATTCTTAAGAACAGGAATTTGTCTCAAGGTAATATTTTTTGTATTTCTCCATTCATGTGTCAATCAATGAGGCCACACTGCACATCATAACTTTTGCTACATGAGCGATTATTGTTAAACCATTTCATGGCTTCTTAGATGTGACCTTCCTTGAGCTATGTTGTAAAATACCACAAACCCTTTAATTGCTTTAATATTTCAGGCACTAGTAATGCCATTCTTTATTGAAGCTTTATCTTTACGAAGAGGAAACAACTTTCACAAAGTGTAAAGCTGTTGGTTCCCCATCGTCCCCTCCCCTCCCATTGTTATCAAGACTTACAAGAAAAGGGATCATAATGACTGTCTTCTTTATAACTCATTTGGAGCTTGCTATCACTTTTCAAGGCGTTCATGTTATGTTAGTGGCCATGGGCCAGCCCTCATTTTCCAGGAGACTAAAGTTGTGAAAATAGAAGCTATCTGAGCTGAACCTGGTGATAAATGTGACAATCATGTGTTCAAGGCACTGCACAATTCACACACACGTGAATTGGTGCTTCATTTTCTTTGCTAAGTCATGCATCCTTCCCCATTCCTCTTTGGGGCTCCCGGCTGCTCTCAGCAATCGGGGAGAGCGGAGGGCAGATGCGTCCTGTGGCCATTTGGCTGAACTGATGAAGGATAGGGGAGAAGGAGAGTGTCCCTCTCCTTCCCTTAGGGTTTTCTTCCCTTCCAAGGAAGGAGAGCTGAAACGTTCTCCCCTCTTACACCCTTGGCACCGTCAGGGACTTCAGAGAGGAGGGAGAGGGGGAACGATGTTCCCTCTCACAATATCTCGCACCTTCAACGACAGCAGAAAGGGAGAGGGGAGGAGAAATCTCTCGTTCCACCTCTGGCGCCGTTGGTGCCTGAGAGGAGAGGGGGGGGTGAGTAGCCCTCCGCTTTACCTCTTTGGAACCACCAGTGCCAGCGAGGAGAGGGAAAGAGAAAAAGAGATGCCAAAGGAGAGATGCTGACGCTGACAGCATGAGTGAGGGGGAAATGGAGATCCTCCCCATCCCTTCTCTCCTCTCTCCCTCTCTAATGCCTTGCACATGTGAGAAGAGAGGGAAGAGGGTATACCATCCCTCCTCTCCCTGATTGTTTCTTTTGGTTCTTGAGAGGTAAGAGATAGAAACATAGTTCTCCATACCTTTCTTGGTGGCACTTTTAGTGCCAGGAGGAGGGAAAGGGGAAATTTCCCTGTCCCTCCCTTCCTTGTTCTTTTGACGTCTAGAGGGGGAGGGGAGAAGGGGAAAGGGGAATTCTCTGTCCCTCTTTTGGTACTGAGAGGGGAAGAGGAGAGAGGGGACAGGGAGAATCTCCATTTCCCCCTCATTCACGCTTTCAGTGTCAGCATCTCTCTTTTGGCATCTCTCGTTCTTCATTTTTTCTTTCTTCTCTCCCCTCCTTAGCATAATCATGGTTCCTCAGCTCTTGGCCCTTGGAACTTTGTTTCTTGGCAGTCAGCACTCAGCTCATTGATCTCATGACCTAATTCTTGTCTCGGCTCCTTGAGAGCTCGGGTTCTCAACATGGGGTCTCCGTGCGGACTCTCATTTGGCATCACAAGCAAGGGGATGTACAATTAGCCCTGAAACTTTATTTTTGTCTTCTTGTCCAGGCTCAACGCTTATGCGGGGCTCTCGGCGCACTCAAGCTTCTGGTTTGATTGAGCTATTAGCTCAATGATTCCACTGATTGGAAAGCTTTGGTCATGCCGCCAAACCTTCTTATTGTCCTCTTGGTGTAAAATTCCTCACCAAATGACGTCATCCATTCATGGACAGACTGGGCGTACACGTGAATTCAAAACGGTTTATCTTGCAGAAGAGCTGGCTCTGATACTAGTGTTGCAATGCTATACCAATTTTCAACTAACTGTGGAACCCAAAACATGAGCCCTTAAAAACATTAGTCCAAGGAGCTCAAATGATCAGCCGCCTCAGCCATTGTGGCCAAGACATGCAATGATGAAGCAAATAGGGTCGTCATAGGGCACGATTGAGAACATGAAACCTAATGCTGATCAATCCATGTGGCATGACCATGTGGAAACAGGACACGAGAGTCATCTTAAGAGTGGAGGAGGAGTTACACGATGAGTTTTCCATCGTGATGCTCCTCTTGCCTCATATCCGGCTAAGGGAAATCTCCATAGCGAGGTTTGAACTAGACTCTAGCCCTAATGTAATTTTTTGAAATCTGGCTCCTCAATATTCCAGCCTTGATTCCATGAAGTACACAACAATTACTTGTATACCATTCACACCATGAAAACAATCCGTACACTACAATTATACCCTACCTTTTGTAACTCACACAGCACACCTGACATGACACAATACGGAAGGAATTTCATTTATACTGTAGAGGATAAATTGGCCAGAAACTCCTGGTTTAGGTGCTATCCTCATGAGAGGTGACGGGTAGCTTGAAATTAGAAGCATTTTAACCTTTCTGGTTTCTGACTCGCCGTAGGCTTAGATCTGACTGTCAAGTTCAAAGTTGTTAGCCGACCTAAATGGCTGGACGGTCATTTTGACACCCAATCAATTCTGGCTATCTTCTCTTGCAAACATGTCTAATTCTTTGTTTATATTATCACTATGCCTCTTGGATTTTCATACTGAGGATGGTTTGATTGAAGATTTGTTTCATCCAGTATTGCTGACAATCACATGTGGACAACAACCCATTTGAAATAAAATGGAAGAAACTATCTTTTTGCAGAAATTTGAGGGTCCTCGAAATCATAGGAGTTGGCATATGAGAGGAGAGTATGGCTTAGTGTGTGAAGGAAACTAGGGAATCATGCACAAACGTTCTCAAAACCACTTCATGAAAGAGAGATGTATTACTTGCACTTAGAAACCGGGTGTGAAGAGAGGTACCAAGAGTACGTGGCGTCAAGGCCAGTTGATCAAACCACCCACTTGAGGATTTAGCGTGGGGTTCAGTCACCGGGCCCGGACTGAACCAATCCACCGGCAGCAAGCTAGTTCTGGTTATCTCACGCACCAAGAAAGCACTTTGCTAAATCAACCCTGGGGATCGGCAACCAGATGACAGCATTGCAACAATCTCGCACGTGCACAATACAATAATCAGTGTCCACATCGGCCACCAGCCTATGTGGGTGCATGTCACCTCAACTTGTTTCTGCTGCACTCTAATGTAATCTTTCCACACATGTTTCTTGAGATGCCATCTGTTGGCACTTTGCTCTCAACATCAACCCGAGATGGACACAATAAATGCTATTAGTGTTGGATCATCTCTGACACTATGGTTGAGGTACTCCATCCTCACGATCTGATGTACGTTATTGACAACCACATCTGAGAGCTCAACACATGTCACTTCACTATACTGATGTGCATATGGGCACAGTCAAGTGGCCACTTGGGTGCTAAAAAATCCACAAAAGCACTCCTCCATAACCCATAGACAAACATCTCAACATGCATAAGAACGATACAAATACAAACTCATATGCCATGCAAGAACTCACAAGTGACACCATAAGGAGAAGAAAAGGCATAAATCAAGCCAATCATAAGCATGTAAGGAGCCCACGGCATGCAGAACTGCCTTGAACATGATGCTGGTGAGAGCTCTTGTGAAGAAGTCAGCACACTGTTGACATGTGTCCACCCAGACAATTTAGAATCATGTGGCACCAATGCGCTCATGTACGAAGTGATGCTCAATTTTGATGTGCTTTGTGTGAAAAGGATACATGCCATCATGCTCAAGGATTGCTTAAGTGATTGGCTGTCAGATTATAGAGTGATGCAGCGAGTGGGCACGCACAAGTGCTGTAGTAGGAGACACAGCCAGACACTTTCACACATACCTGTGCCGAGCACAACATACTCAGCCTCGCTTGCACTATGCACCACGTACCCCTGTTCCTATTCTTTGGCACTATGGCTGTCCCACCAACTAAGAAGATGTATCATTTCTAGCTATGAGCATTGGTGTCGTGTGCCCAGTCACCGTCATCATACCCATTCACAACAATGGAGGGATGTGCACAATATTATGACATGACCCATACTGTACACAACGCATAGCGGAAGACACGAAGGGCTGCCTAAACAGGTTGCTCTCATGGCTGCTGAAAAAACTGGAGAAGGAGCTTGATTGCAAATGTCACGTATGTCCGTGTAATGGTTACAAGGCACAAGAGGGAGCCGATCACACTCAGGTAATTGGTCCCATCTACTGTCCCTCTCAAATGTGGTATGTCAGAGGAATTCAGCAACCATTCGATCGTTGGCATCACCAGCGTCGACGTAATGGGGAAATCAGCTAGCTTGGAGGAAAATTGGTCTCCAAGGCTGGGAACATATGCAGCCTGATGTGCATGCATCGTACGACGCTGAACATCACTCTCACAAGAAAACTTGTGCTGTGTAGGTAGATTACAAGAGTGTCTTGAAGAACTACACAGAAGCAAGGCTGGGGGAGACAATGAGAATATTTTTTATGTAGATGAGAGTAGCCACGAAGGGCTCAGATGGAGCAACGATAAACATCACCAAATCAACCATGCTGTGGCAATAGCCTGCAGTGAAGACTGGAGAAGATCTCCATGTTCCACCAAGGACGGGATTGTTTGAAACTATACAAACAATCCTCTCACAAACAAGGTATGGTGCCAGCACCAAACCCCGTTTGTGTCATCAGAGAAATCCTTTAAATTTCCTCATCAAGAATACCATGGAAGAACAAAATGTTGAAATCTATGTGCACCAGTTCCCAGTCATGATGTGCGACTAGATTAAAACATGCACGGGCTTTAGTGAATCGCACGACTGGATCGAACATGTTTCAGGTTGACTCTTAAAATCTTTGAGAACCATTTCTCCGTCAGGCGGGCCTTGTACTGATCTATCTTGTTGTTGGGCTTCAGTTTATACCAAAGGACCCAACAGGCTGAGACGGCCTTGTGGCTGTTGGGCGGATTGACCAGTTCATAGACATCATATTCTTTGAGAAAATCCAGCTCCCCCTACATAGCTTTTCATGAGAAATCAGCATTGGCTGCCTCTTGCGCCTGCCGAACTCAGGTCGAGTCTGGTGGAGATGTAGAAAGGCCACTGGCAACAAAGCAGGCAGCAATACAGGAGGATGATGCACTAGACTGAGTGCATAGTCTTCTCCCAGGCATGTACGGCTCTGGGACGGCAAGTGGGACTATGGTTTGCAAATTATGAGGCGAGTCTGGACCATCAAAAAGTCTGTGCTGGAGTCAAAGCAGACAAAGGGGAGGCATTGACAACAATGGGTGCCGACTCCGAGTGGTTACACATAGTCCCAGACGTGGTGACTGGGGACACCCCTGGGGACCGGGACGATCACTGAATGGGAACAGAGGGAGCACTTTGGGACTCAGATGGGTCACTGTGGGACAAGGAGGTCACCAGTGGTGCATTGGCCACGGAAGTAGCGGGGGTTGCGGGAGCGGAGACAGAGCCCCTGAGATCACAGGCTGAGATAGGCCCACCCTCTCAAACCAACAAAGCGAGGAAAGAGAAGAGGGAGGGGCCAAGCGGTACAAGTCACACTGAAACACGTCCTCAAACAACAGTCCATCATGGGACATGATGAAACAAAATTGGTCAACATCCCAAAAATGCCATGCCTTGGATAGGGCAGAGAAGGTACAGAGGCGAGCATGAGGGGATGGTTTGCCATTGCGAATATCATCGGACAGGCGCACAACAGTGAAAGAGGCCCAGATGCAAGAAAGATGCAGATCCGCCAGGTAGTTGAAACAGAATTTGAAGGGAATAGGATGAAAAAGGAGGGGACTATGGGAAGAATGGTTCCACACCCAGGCCGTGTAGGGGTATGTCTGGAGCGGAGAGCTCCAGATATACCCCTAGTAAGGTGAGGACCCAAGGAGCCGGGCCCATGAACTTGCTGCCTCGATCAGAGCGAAACGTGTTGAGGCGGGGGCCACGGGCAAGCTCGACCTGAGACAGCCAACACTCAACGACAGAGTAGACACCACTTTTTGGAAAAAGCGCAAAGACCCACAAAATGCGAGAGTCATCACTGGTGAGACAAAGGACATCAAGACCTAGTCCGCCCAGGACGTCATGAGCCAAGGAGCACATAACAACATCACAACATCAGCAACATTAGACGTAGGATCATCTGCCCTTGTTTACTCTATCCGCATGTCACGACTCTACACTCGTTCATGTCACGGCATTGCTCTCACTAGCACACAACCACGTTGTGCACAACCATGTCTGTCACTTTCATATTGTACCCCACTGAAATATTAAACCTCCAGACATATATCTTTGTTTTGCCTATGTGGTCCCATTTTGACTCTCATGATTTAGGCAAGTTAAATGTAATAATGAATGGACTTCAGAAAAATCTCCCTACTCGTGTCACAGAAAGCATTAGTTTACTGGTCAAGTCATTCCCTTTTAGGGAGCAAGGATAGAATGGTCAGATGCCCCTTGTTTGTACCACATAATTGAGGAGTGTCATGACTTTGTAGTTTGAAGGAACCGTATCCCCGGTATAAAGCTTTAATGAAAGGATGACACGACTTTCAAGATTGTATGAGCCGTTCCCTTGGTGAAGAAAGTCTTGTGTAACCTGACCCGCGTTAGTGGCCGTCAACATAATACTAGGGACATCATTGCATTAATTTTACTTTTCTAAAGAAATTTGACCACAATTTCATGATGTAGTAACTTTGTTGTAATCAACGGCTAGATCACCATCCGTGGTCGTCCCGGAAGAGCATTGTGAATCTCTTTTATTATGATTCTCTCTAGTTCGGTGAGGTTTTGACTGCTCTATCATTGAGTATTAGCTCGTGACGTCCTTCTTATGTATGACCGCACGATGTGATAACCCTGTGTATACATTTTCTGCCTTGTGTGTGGCCGTGGGTGTGCAGTGCATGCGGATCCAGCGGTCGGTGGTGATCCACGCTAGACGCGGCGACATCCTATGACGCACGGCCTCCCTCCCCTTGGTCGCACCGTCATATGTCATCCACCGGCCGTCGGCCCATGCCTGCTCCATCACCTAGTTTAGTCTTTGGACTTGCAGTAGGATATTCTGGACAATTGCTTCGCAGAAGTATTCGAGACCTTAAATTGTAGCTTTTCAGGACTAGAATAGGTTTGTTTGATTTTCGGCCTAGTCTAGGCCGTGTGTGGACAGGCGCGGCTAGTGCCGCGCCTTTCCGGGTCGAGGGCCGAGTTCGCCCTCGACCCTCGCTGTTCGCCGACGAGCTTCGCTCGCCGGCGAACAGCGAGGGTCTAGCGTGCCTCACCCGTAACATGGGGGTTCCCTGTTACTCCGACACTTGTACCTTTTTTTGCTTGCTCCTAGATCTAGATCTGAACCTAACATGGCCGTTTGACCACCACTCTTGACACCGTTTGCACCGTTGAGGTCGTGGCTCTATTCTCATGGTATCAGAGCCATGTCTAGGGCCTAAGACGCAAGATAGCCAACCGTAGGAGCCAAAATAGGTGGCGGCCGCCATAGGCCCGCAAGTTTGGCGAGGGTCGGCGAGGTCCAGGGGGGCACACAGGCCACAAGAAGGTGGCGAAGGCGTCCAGGGACTGCGCGCGAGGCCAAACAGGCCGTCGCGGAAATCGGAAGGGCATAAGAGAGGGTGCGAGCGGCTCTCTCCTCGTCCACGCCCCTCCTCTTCACCCCGGAGTGCTCACCCGTGTCTCTTGGGTTGGGCAAAGCGGCTGGGGTAGCTGGGGTGGCTGTGCAGGGTCCAGGGACTACCTTGGCGGTTTCCTATAGTGCTGTGGGCTCTCGGCAGAAATCTGGGCCCAAAGTGGGCCCGGCGAATTGCTGCCAAAATTTGTCCGGCCCGTCTTCCCTCATCTGAGCCGTGGAAGTGTGCTTTCTTACCTTCCAGGAGGTTAGAGGAGTGCAGGACAGAAGTCGAAAGTCATCATGAGTGAAGTAGAGGGCGGCGGCAACGGCGATCCGGCGGCCGTGACTCTCACCGCCGCAGCCATGGCGCAGCTAGGTCTCGGACAGCGGGAACTCTCTCCGCCGCAGCTGGGCAGCAGGGATTTCCTCGCCTGGAAGGATCTCTTCATGTCCCGGGCGGCGGAGCATGGGTTGGAGGAGTACTACCTCAAACCGCCTCCGGATGCCGCAAGCGACCACGTGCTACTGTGTGCCTTCAACGCTCTACTATGCGCTCTCCCAGATAATCAGTTGCACGCTCTGCGCCACTTCCGGTTTGGGGGAAAGGGTGAAGACCCTTCCGACCCCCTTAGCGGCGCACCTTGACCGCACGACGCGTGGAGGCACCTCTCTGCCCGCCATGAGGAGCAGGGCATGACACTCGTCGTGACCCTACGAGACCGGCTACGCAACCTGTACCCTAAGCCTGGAGCACCAATCACCGAGTACTGGGACGACCCAATGGACATACGTCGACGCCTGCTCGGCCTTGGTGTGCCCTTCTCCATTCTAGAGTGGTTGGACGTGGTGCTACTCCACCTCGGCAAACAGTACAAGGAATTTCGGCATGACATCTTTCGTAGCCATCCAGTGGCCGCGATCGAGGACATTGACCTCTCGACCGTCTTCGAGCAACTTCGGAATTACGAAGACATTCTGAAAGGCAAAGCTCGCGACATGTCGTCTACCGCACCAGCTGCATATACGCACCAGAGTACCTCAGCAGCGGCTGCAGCTGCCGCTCACAACACATATGCGCAAACTCGAGGCCTTGGGGGCGGTGGCCGAGTGTCCCATGACAGCGGAGGCCGAGGTGGCGGTCGCGGTGGTGGCCGTGGTGGGGGCCGCGGGGGCGGCCGTGAGGCACAGCGGTGCAGCTATTGTAACCAGACAGGGAACTTTTCGCGCAGGTGTCCCACACTCCAACGCCAAATGATGGCAATGCAGCAGCTGCAGCAGCCGCGGCAGCATCAGTGGCAGCAGCAGCAGTGGCCGCAGCCACCTCAGCAGCAGCAGTTCCGCCCGGTCTACCTACCACCCATTCAGCCTGGAGGACCAAACGTACCTGGAAAGCATGTAGGCTAAGCAGTGGCAGCAGCCACGATGGGATTGTCCCCCCAGCAACAGTAGCAGTGGCAGCAGCAACAGTGGCAGCAGCAGCAGTTCTTGCAGCCGCAGCCGGTCGCGGCACCATTTGCGTATCCCGGGCCCTACTATGTCCCACCGTTCGCCACGGCACCAGTTCCAGTGTCGGAGTGGGCCCAGCGCGTCTACGACACGGTTGAGGCTGAGTCTACTGGCGTCTCTCTGGGGGCGCTTCCAGAGTTACACCCGCCAGAGCCCTCAGCCACCACTCAGCACCCAGGTCCGCGACTTGGGTACACACATGTGACCACATCGCACACACTGCCCATGCACGAATGGCTGCTTGACACAGCATCCTCACACCATATGTCCTCGCATCGTCGCCTGTTTGTATCGTTGTATGCCACGCATGATGTGCATGGTGTTCGACTGGTTCTGGGGAGGTGCTGAGGGTTGAGGGCGTTGGGACTGTTGCATTGCAAGCGCCGGGTGGGGTCATGTGGCTGACTGGTGTCTTGTATGTCCCTCGATTAAAGGTGAACCTGCTGTTGGGGGGGCAGTTGGACAGACAAGTGGGCATGTCCACACTTACGCGTGATCAGAAGTGCATGATCTATTGTGCGAATGGGGAATTGCTGGCTGATGGGTTACTCCACAATGACATGTTGTACCGACTGACACTGTTTCCTGCCTTTCCATCAGACCGAGCACAAGCACATGTGATGACCACCACGGACCCACACCACACACACCTCATACACCGACGTCTGGCTCACATCAACACAGAACTGATCACTGATCTGCTGAAACATCAACCTGCTCATGGTCTGAGTTCTCAAGACTGTCCACATAGGTTGAAGGCGACAGCTTGTCTAGACTGTCAAGAAGGTAAAGCACACCGACAGAGTTTTCCCGTGTCTCAACATGTGAATAAGGAACCACTAGAACTGGTGCATGCAGACCTCACAGGACCCATGCCAGTTCCCTCTGTGAAGTATGCGTCACAGTACATACTGACACTTACAGATGACTACATTCGTCTCCGTTGGGCTTTTCTGTTGAAAACCAAAGCAGACGCACAACGAGCGATCATGGAGTGGATTCCACTGGCTGAACGGCAAACTGGTTGCTCTCTACGTATTTTGCGCACGGATCGGGGTGGGGAATTCTTTGGTCCTCTTGAAACAGAGCTTAAGGCTAAGGGAATTGTGCATCAAACGACAGCACCATACAATCCACAACAAAATGGAGTGGCTGAAAGGTGGCACGGAACACTGGGGGACGCACTGTGCACGTTACTTGCCGAGTCGGGCTTGTCCTTTGGGTTCTGGGAAGAGGCCGTGAAGTACATTACATGGGTGTGGAATCGGGTGCCCCAGGGTCCCTTGCCAAAGACAGTCACCCCATGGGAACGATGGTTCAAACAACGGGCTGATTTGCGTCCCGCTCGAGTGTGGGGCACAATGGCGTGTGTGTGGTTTCCAGAACCACAACGGAGTCATAAACTGAGCCCACGCGGCCGATGGTGTGTTTTTGTTGGTGTCTCACATGAATATAAAGCATGGAGGTTTTGGGATCCTGTCCATCACTCATTTGTTGAGAGTCGGGATGCATCATTCTTGGAGCACATGCCATACAAGGCCTTCAAAACACTCAAACAGGCACCGAAACTTACAGCTCCTGACCGCTACCCACAGTATGTCAGTGTTCCAGTTTTTGTCCCTGTTGCCAGAGGGCAGCCAGAGCGGCCACCGTCCACAGACCGAACTGGTGATGCCCACGAGGCATCATCCGGGTCAACTGACACGCATACAACAACAGATACTCCTGTGTCCTCCTCCATACCGGACACAGACGCTGCCCCACAGGCTGACCCGGTCCGTCGGTCACAGCGCAATGTTGCAAGAGTCAGCTACAGACAGTTTTATCACACCGTCGGCCCAGCCACTATTGCAGCACCCCTCACAGAGCCACTGACCGTCGAAGAGGCAAGGGGTCGCCCTGACGCGGCTGAGTGGAAAAAGGTGATGGTCGACGAATTGAATGCCCTGCTTGAGCATGGAGTCTACAAGCTCGTCCCACTCCCACCTGGGCGGAGGGCTATTGACTTGACGTGGGTGTACAAGGTCAAAAGGGACTTGCATGACCTTTTGGAGAAATACAAGGCACGCATTGTGGCCAAAGGTTTTCACCAAGTACCCGGTCGAGATTTTACAGACACCTATGCTCCAGTGGGCAAGTACACCTCCAGTCGTGTCTTACTTGGGGTCGCAGCCCACAAGGACTGGGAGGTTCATCAAATGGATGTAAAAAATGCCTTCTTGAATGGTCCCTTGGATGAGTAACTGTACGTGGAACAACCACCAGGTTTTGACGATGGCACTGACCAAGTGTGGCTTTTGTTGAAGGCACTGTATGGATTAAAACAGGCACCACGATGTTGGAACAAGGAGATACGTCGCACATTGGAGGGCGGAGGGTTCATGCAAAGTATCTCTGACCCCTCCGTGTTCATTCGTTGGGTCAACAATGTTCCTGTTGCGCTCATTGTGTATGTTGACGATCTCTTTATCCTCTCCCCTTCACTCTCCCTCATCCAGGACACCAAGGCAGTGCTCACCGAATGACAGACCTAGGAGAGGCACACAACTTCCTAGGCATGAAAATCACACATGACAGAGCAGCACGCACACTCACTCTACACCAGGGTCGGTTCATTGCACAACTCACGGCATGGTTTGACTCCTTGGTCCATCACCTTCCACGCCAACATTCTCCCATGAGTCCCGACGTGTATGCTCACCTTCTTGACACACACACCACAGACTATGGCCCCTATACTGATCCTATCCTCTATAGACAGATCATTGGCAGCCTTACCTACCTCTCCTCCACCACACGACCCGACATCTCATGTGCTGTAAACACCTTGGCCCAGTTCAGTCAGCAATCCCGCACAACGCATCAGAAGGCATTGCTCAAGCTGTTACACTATGTGTTTGACACTGCGTCGCTGGGTCTTGTCTTCACTCCCGGCACGGGCATCTTGATTGATTGGTACTGTGACAGTGATTATGCACGAGACAGACAAGCACGAAGTCGGGGCGGGTATGTGTTTCGCATGTGGGGCACAACTGTCTCGTGGCGCAGTGCCAAACAGTCATGTGTTGCACGAAGTGTGGCTGAGGCAGAGAACATGGCATTGGGTGAGGCAGCGTGTGAAGCCACATGGTTGCGCAGGCTGCTAGGAGAATTGGGCATTACTGTGGGACCCGTACCACTGCATAGTGACAACTCAGCTGCACGTCGTGTCACAGCCAATGATGGTGTGCTGCACCCACGCACAAATCATGTAAGTGTTGAGCACCATTTTGTACGTGAGGCAGTGGAAGCTGGTGTGGTGCAAGTGTGTGGTATGAGCGGGGATGAGCAACTCGCAGACTTCCTCACCAAAGCCCTACCCTCCAATGCTCTTCTTGTACAACTTAATCAACTTGGCTGCATGCATGTAGCACCCTCGGCCAAGGGGGCGTGATCACCATGTGTATGTATTTTCTGCCTTGTGTGTGGCCGTGGGTGTGCAGTGCATGCGGATCCTGCGGTCGGTGGTGATCCACGCTAGACGCGGCGACATCCTCTGACGCACGGCCTCCCTCCCCTTGGTCGCACCGTCATATGTCATCCACCGGCCGTCGGCCCATGCCTGCTCCATCACCTAGTTTAGTCTTTGGACTTGCAGTAGGATATTCTGGACAATTGCTTCGCAGACCTATTCGAGACCTTACATTGTAGCTTTTCAGGACTGGAATAGGTTTGTTTGATTTTCGGCCTAGTCTAGGCCGTGTGTGGAAAGGCGCGGCTAGTGCCGTCCCTTTCCGGGTCGAGGGCCGAGTTCGCCCTTGACCCTTGCTGTTCGCCGGCGAGCTTTGCTCGCCGGCCGATGGGTGGGGCTCGAGTAGAGAGCCTCACCCGTAACAGGGGGGTTCCCTGTTGCTCGGACACTTGTACCTTTTTTTGGTTGCTCCTAGATCTAGATCTGAACCTAACATGGCCGTTTGACCACCATTCTTGACACCGTTTGTTGCGTTGAGGTCGTGGCTCTATTCTCACGATGGATTTTGGATTTACGAACGTCATCGGTCGGCTCCCAAAACAAGACAGTCTGTCAGGCTTAGAAAGCCTGACAGACTGACAGCCTGACAATACAACCTGCCGGATCAATCACAAATCTGCGAACAACTTTGATACAGTTTTCTTTCAAACATTAGAAGTTATGAGAGTGGCAGTCTTCTACTCCATCCACGGAAGTTGCTCACAACAATGCACATTCAGCGTGTGAAGCTGTCATGAATCTGCGAGATGTTTGTGACTGGCTCGCACTCCAAACAGAACTCTCTGCTCCTTGACATACTGCTGGTCGGTGTCGCTAATGCTTCTGCTATCGCCGTACCCCACCAGCATGACTTCTTCTCTCAAACCTCAATTGACTCCCCAGGCCTCGCCTTCGCTTCCTGGGAGGTGCGATTCAGCGCCTGGGCACACGGAGAATGTCTCTAGGAGTATTACTCCTCCCCTGATAATTCTTCCTCTTTCGCCCCTGTCCCTGCAGAAGCTGCCCGCACCGTCCACACTCTCATTCCAGCTGCGCCTGAACATCTGGTTGATGATGTCGGCACCTTCAATGCTGATCCCTCAGCTGGGCATCCTGCTGACCTGTTGGTGCCTATAACATGCTTCGCCGCCGCACCACCTTCACCGGCCAGGCTGCTCAGAGTGCCCTGAAGTTCCAGATCAACACGCTCCTCATGCGTGCCGATGAGTCCGCTGACACCCACTGGGCGTGCGGTCCCAAACTCCTCCGTGAGCTGGGTGATGCTACCCCTGGTCAGTTTTCTGCTGTCCTTACCATGGTCAACGGACTTATCACTAAGCTCTCTGACCTCCTCCATGACGTCACCCCTGATGAGCTGCAGTGCCTTGCCTCTCAGCCAGTCCCACCGAAGTCCCCTCCTGGTGTCGGAGCCCTTTGGGACTTTTTTGGATCAACTTGCCGCCTGGTGGGCCAGTTTTCAGAACAGGTGGCTGCACTGTTTCTCTGTCACCGGCGTCGCTGCACTCACCACCACCTCATCACCCTCCTCAACCTTGACGTCCTCTCCCTCCTCGTCGTCCTTGGCGACCTCCACTGCATTGGCTCTTGCTTCCCAGGGACGTGGCTACGAAAAAGGTCGTGGCAAGGGAAAAGGCAAGGAGAAGTCCTCTGCCCCCACCTCTCGTGCTCCTGGCGCCGTGGTCTGCTGGAACTGCGGGTCCGACAAGCACTCCACGTGGGTCTTCCCTACTCCCCCGGATGACTTGCATCCAGGGGATGTCTTGCTTACGCCATGCACGCTCATTGGGCTCCAGTACCTTTATGACGTCCAGCTCCAGCTCTAGCACCTCCTCTTCCTCTACCTCCACTTCTTCCGCTTGCACCTACTCCACCACTGGCGTCCCTCCTGCTCCAACTCCGGTCCCCGACCTGTGGAGCTAGCCGCCACGTTACGACGCTCCGGTCTACGTCAGACCTCCTTCCTCTGGCCACAACACTCCGCCTTGGTTCCCTCTTTCTTTGGGAGCGTCAACCCCGTCCCCTACCCCTTCGGTCACTGGTGATAGTGAGCGCCATGTGGATCATTCTCTTCTTCAGCTCCTCTGCCTTTGCGATCAGGGAGGTGAGAGTGGTGCTTTTGTGCCCAGAGGTCCTTCTTGTCAGGCTGATGCCATGCTTCGTGGCGACCCCCTCAGTCATGTCCCTGGGTCCTTGTACGTGTCCGTCCCCTGGGTTGAGCATTGGAAGTCTGTGGTTCTTCCCCGTTGCCTTGCTGCTTGTGATCCGTTCTCTTTCATTATGCTTCTTGTTGGTACTTTGGTAACTTGTGGTGTCCTGCCCCCAGTGCATACATTGGGTGGTTTCTAGATCCTTGATGTAGGAGCCACCCATCATATGACGTCAGTTCGCTCGTTGTCCATCTCCTTGGCCCCTGCTGGGTCTTTTTGTTTTGTGTGTACTAGGTCCAGTCAGCTGCTCCCTGTTCAGGGCGTTGATGTCATTCATTTTGTTGGCCCTGGTGGTGCACTGTTTCTGCCTTTCGTGCTTTATGTCCCTTCTTTGGAACTCAGCTTGCTGTTGGTGCTGTCCCTGGACAATCAAGGGATGGAGTTTTCTGCCAGTCACAATGTTGGCACACTTTGTCTTCATTCTTTTGGCCATGGCTTCAAGTGCAACAAGCTCTATCGCATGCCCCTGGTCCTCTCCTTTGCCCTTGCTGTCGGTGCTCCATTTGCTCACGTCGCACCCTTGCTCTTTCGTGAGCACTCCAACTTGTTGCATCGTTGCCTTGCTAGTGTGCACACTGAAGCCATCACCAGCATACTTTACCTACAGCCTGCTATTGGGCTGCATCCCTCTTCCTTCCCTTCTCCCTATCCTGCCTCTTTCTTGGACTGTGCTAAAGATAAGATGCACTACGCGCCTTTCTTTGTCTCTGAATCATGCTCTTGTCATCCTCTTGACCGTGTGCATGCTGATGTCATGGGTCCCCTACCCCATGAAATCCTTGGAGATGTTGCGTGTTATGTGTCGTGCCTCGCTGATGACTTCTCGCGCTTCCGTTGGGTCTTTGCTCTTCGCCAAAGGAGCGATATGAATTCTATCATTGAAACCTGGCTCGCTCACGCTGACCGTGCCTTCCAACGTTCCCTACGTATCTTCTGCACTGACCCTGGCGGTGAGTTCCTTGGCTTTACCTCACGTTTCCTCATGTATTATGGGGTGTATCTGGAGACTTTGGCTCCTTATACACCCTAGCGGAATGGGATCCACACCTTTCTGAGTCTGGCCTTTCGTCGCTAAATGCCTTCGAGGCAATGTGTTACATGACTTGGTTTTGGAATCGTGTTCCCCATGGTCCTCTTCCTCGTATTGTTACGCTCTTTGAGTGTTGGTCTAGCACCCACACCGACCTTCGTATGGCTCACATCTGGGGCAGCATTGCAGCTGTCTGGCTACCTGATGATCTCCGCAACGGAAAACTTGCCCAGTGTAGCCTCCTGTGTCCCTTCTTGGGTGTCTCCTCCCATTCCAAGGCTTGGCGCTTCTGGGACCCTGTGCGTCACCGTGTCGTCGAATCCTACGACACGTTGTTCTTTGAGTCTGTCTTTCTTTGTGATTTGGGTCGCCTTCTCCCTTCTAACTCCCTTTGCTGCTCTCTCGGCTGGGGAGGAGAAGTTGAACATGCTTCCTCTGCATGCCCTATGGTTGCCCCTCTGCAACCGGCATCCTTGGACCTCGCTCCATCATCGGGTTTGCCTCTCACATTTTTCACTCTTCCCATCGCGTCGTGCAGTCGTCCAGCACTCCGACCTCTGCCTTACGTCATCCGCATCTCCCGGCTCTGTTTCTCCTTCCACGATGCCTCCACCCTGTCTGGTCCGGCGGCCCCTGCTGTGTTGCCCGACCCTATCACAGACGAATCCCTATCGATGGAGCCCACTGGTCTTGCACCTGTCTCGCCTTTTTTCCGCGTCGGACGCCTCTGCGCACTGCCTCATTACACCAACGCCGTCTCCACGTCCTCTACCCGCCCATTGCAGTCGCAGAGCACGCAGGCTCCTGTCGTTCCCACGGGCCTGGATGCGCTCGGCCTGGCTACTGGTGTCGATCATCCCAGGTTGGGTCCTTGGCTATGCATTGCTTACTATAGAGCATGCATGGGCTTTGGATACTGCCACTCCTGGCAGTGTGGCTGAGTGCCACGCCAGGTCCGGTGTTGCGCCCCCTGCCCCTGACCCCACCACGGCTCGGCAGGCATGCATGGCCCCTGATTCTCAATACTGGAAAGCCACCATGCGGGAAAAGCCGAAGGGTCTAGATGACCATGCTGTTTATGAGCTAGTGGATCTACCACTAAGGCGCAAAGTCATTGAAGTCTGGTTGGTCTTTTGATGCAAATACAAGCCCAATGGCACCCTAGACAAGTACAAGGCACACTTCACTCCCTTCTGGGCATTGACTTTGATGAGACCTTTACACCTCTGAGATGTTACACTTTAGCGTGAACGCTGCTGAGTCTCTTCTTCCAGCATGACTGGGAGCTGGAGTAGATGGACGTGAACAATGCTTTCCTACATGGACAGCTGGATGAGGAGATCTATATGGTCCAACCCCCGACTTCTCTGATGGCACTAACAGGGTCTGGCCACTGCAGAAGGCTCTCTACAGCCTTAAGCAATTTCCCCGATGCAAGAATCAGGAGATAATGTCTACGTTGGAGAAGGGTGGCTACAAGCGCAGTACGATGGACCCGTCTTTCTTCATCACCTCAGGTTTAGCTCCTTTTGTTGCCATCCTTGTCTACGTCAACAACTTGGTAATTGCGTCACCCAGTCAGGAGGCTCTCAGAGTGGCCACGTCGTTGTTACATTCTACATACAAAATGAAGGAACTCAAGCCAGCTTGTGTCTTCCTTGGGATCGAGCTTGAGCATGAGCGATCCCGTCGTGTACTCCATGTCCACCTGGCGGCATATTTTCGTAGCCTAGGTGAGCGCTTCGCTTCCTGACTCAAGGTGGTGCCCACTGCGTCCACACCTATGACCCCAGCTGGGCAGGGGCTCTTGAAGACACTGGATGTGTCAAAACTACGGGAGGCGGTTGATGTGTTGGACTACTTACGCGTGATGGGGTCGCTCATGTACCTCAGGGCAATGACCAGGGCGGAGGTCGCCTTCGCCGTAAACTTTCTGGCACAGTTCTCTCAATGCTTTCGGGCACGACACATGGAGGCAGCCCTGCGCGTTATCCGATATGCCCTATCCACTACTCGAACTGGCCTCTACTATTGGACACAACCATCAGCTATCATGGCTACACTGAAAACTACTGGGCTCACGACAATGATGCTCGTAGCCACACTGGCTACATTTTCCTTCTTGGAGGGACCGCCTTGTCGTGGAAAAGTGGTAAGCAGGGATGTGTGGCACGTAGCTCTAGCGAAGCAGAGTATGTTGTACTGAGCACAGGCACGTGTGAGAGTATTTGGTTGTGTTGACTGTTGCAGCAGTTTAATGTAGCCATACGTTGCATCACCTTGCACTATGAAAACCAGAGCACCAAAGCAATTGCTGAACATGATGGCATGCATCACACGCACAAAAAGCATATCAATATGGAGCATCATTTTTTGCGTGAGCGCGTTGCTGCAGGTGATGTCCAGATCATCTTGGCCGATACCCGACAGCAGAGAGCTGACTTTCTCATGAAGGTGCCTAGCAGAAACATCTTCAAGGCAGCAGTCCATGCCATTGGGCTTCTATGTGCACACGATGTTCCTAGCTGAGAACCTATTCTTGTGTTCTTATGTATAATCCAGTGCATGTCATGCCTTGTGACCCTCGTCCCTGCGTGTGCGTGTCTACGTGTGTGTTGGCTACGGGTCATCGGAGAGTGTTGGTTTATGGCATGTAGTGACCTCTGGC
>SZWC01005944.1:50702-62041 GCA_023375785.1 Penium margaritaceum
GGTTCCAACGTGGCCTGACCACGTCCTGAGGTTCACAGCTATTTTGGGCAGCAGTCTTAGACGAAATGTGCGCTTTCTGGTCGCCGCACACTATGTGAGCAGAGTTCTGACGGAATTCAGCAACACCCAAAGTTCCAAGAGCTGGGGATCAATTTTGAGTGTATTACTGGACACGGACCACATCAATAAAGTTATAGTTCTAGTCACAAGATTTCTAACGCACCAGACCGCGCACGATTTGGACTACCGTAGCGCTGGATACGCGATTCAGAGTGCATCATTGAGTCTCTATCCCTGACAGAGCACTAGCGTGAGTGACGGGCGCCCGAAGCGCCCTGGACCCCAATGAAGCATCAGACCGCCATTCCGAAGCACACATGGCTCCAATGGACCATGGGATATTGCTGCTAGCATCCCCCAAGGGGCGCCTCTGCCATGGTGTGCGTGGTGGGAGTCGAACTGGTCACCGTCGGATCAAGTTTTCCGGCCGGTACCAAGTCTGCCGTCCAAACCCGGACGGCCAGCACCGCCTCCCAACTTTGACGGACCATAATTCGCTCAATCCTTAGCGGATTGCTGTGATTCAAATTGCAGCTGGTCCAGCGTGTCCTGTAGTTTCTGAAACATTCATCCATGAATGAAAACATGCACTGTACAAGGATCTGGAAGCATCACCCTGAAAACGGCAACTCCAGGGCATGGCACGGGGTAATGTGTAACAGCCCTTCCCACGGAGTGGCAAACGAAGGACTTTCAGACATCTCCAACCTGTTATGATAACGATGAGGGCTTTTATTGCTGGGTGACCTGTTTCAGGTTTGGTCCAATTCTGAACACGTCTAGCCCTACTACCACAGTCAGTACAAGACTCGTGATGCTCACCAGGTCTAGACACCAGCAAGAGCAATGCACTGACTGCTCTACATCATTCCACGGGGGACTGTGGTCGACTTTTGCAGCTTTCTAGGTGAAGCCAGGACCGAGACTAGAGCAGACCCATGGTAGGGCTGGGAGCTGGCCTTGACACTACTTGATGTGGAGACCCATGTCACAAGGGCGGTTGGACTGCGTGACTTCCACTCCCTCTGTCAGGGTTCTATGGAGCTTGCAGCAAACTATTGGAGACGTGCCATAGGCCTTTACACGTGTCTTGGGACTGGTGGTGGGACACAGTTGGGGCACTCAACGCCATCATGATACGGGTACACTTGGACCACGTGAAGCTCTTTACATGCTTCGACCGTGCGGCCCTCTCTGAGTTGTCAAAGTCACTGGAGTTTCTTCCTTAGGCTCATCACTACTTTCTCCAGACAACATCGGCTCATGAGGTTGTTGTCGTCCATCAGCAAATTCCACTTGTTGCAGCAGTGATTCTTATCCCTCCTACGTCTCAGTCCCAGTCCGCCAATCCCACCTCCACCACTTCCTCCTCCTTCTCCTCTGCCATGAGCGGCCAGACTCAGGGCGTTCCAGCAGCCGCATAGGGAAAGAAGTGAAAAAATAGACGCTTCAAGGGACATCAACAGCAATAGTTGTAGCCGATGAGTAGTGGTAGTGGATGCTCTATCCATTGCTACAACTGTGGAGGTGCTCATTGCTACAAAGAGTGTGAGCAACCCCTTGATTGGCCTTGGATCATTTGCAACCTCTAAGTGGAGCATGTGCAGCGGATGTCCTCCAATATCACACGGACAAGTCGCGCCATGCCCATGAATGCAACAGACACAACTGCTTCACTAAGCAGCAGTGGTGACATGGACCCTCAGGATCACACAATCGTGGAGCTTTGTCAGCTACTGGTGCTTCCTACCCAAGGAGGAGCGAGTGTTTTTTCATAGCCGAGTGATTCCTAGACAGTTTGTCCTACTGTGTCTGTTGCCCTTGATGATGCTTGTGGAGGAGCTCAATCAGCTCCAGATGAGAATGGATCTGAGAGTACTGATTATCTTGACGAGTTTCAGGTCTGGGCTGCTCGTCGTCGTCCCGGGTCCTCTGCTTCACATCCAGCATACGCAAAGTGTTTTTTACAATTCTGCTCAGCGTCGACAACTGGTCAAACCAAGTAGCACCTGGATCATTCACTCTAGTGCCACCGATCACATGACTTGTCCTTGTAGTGACTTCCTCGTACTCGGTCCCGTCATGTACATTCGGTTCGCTTACACAAGGTCTGGTCAGTCGTTGCCCGTGCAGGGAGTTGGGGCTGTGTGGTTTGATGATCCGTCTGGCCCCTTCAACATTTCCGATGTGCTCTTTGTTCCTGCTTTTGAGCTCAGCCTGCTCTCTGTTTGTGCTTGTACCAAGATGGGTCTCTCTCTTATGCACTCCGCTGACATTGCCACTGTAACTGCACTCAATACTCTTGCATTCTTCTTCGTGCTTCAGTTGTCAATGACATGTATCGTGGATCTCGTACCACGTCCTCTACCTCCTCTTCTTCCTCTACATCTGTTTGTGCATTTGTCACTGGTGTTCTCTCTCCAGAACACCAGTGTTTGTTGCATCAATGCCTCTGCCGTGTGAGCTTGGACACTATGTCCAAACTCATTTGGACTCAACTAGTCATCGGTCTTGACGTGGTTTCCTTCAAGAAGCCGCCCACAACTGACTGTCTCTTTTGTGCTTGGGATCAGGTGTATTGCTGTACTTACCCTGACTCCACTTCTCGACCACTGCGTCTACTTGAGTTGGCCCACTCGGACCTTCTTGCTCCCCTCCCTGTCGAGTCCCTCTCAGTTCAAGGGCAATGTATCCTCACCTTGTCTGATGAATTTACCCAGATGAGGTGGGTCTATAACCTCCGCTACTAGAGCGATGCTGCCCTGGCAGTTTGGCTTTGGCTGGTGATGGCCGAGCGTCAGTCTCGACAGACCCTCCACACATTTCGCTCCAATCGTGGTGTGAGTTCTTAGGCAAGATGGGCACCTTCTTTGCAGATCGCGGTATCTTTCACCAGCTCTCTTACCCTACTACACTACAACAGAACGGCGTGTCTGAGCACTGGAACCGCACCATGGAGGATGCGGTCCTCACCATGCAGTCTGAGTGCATTCTTCTAGATACCTTTGCCTTTGAGGAGTTTTCCTCCATGACATTGGTCTGAAATCGCCCACTACACTGTCCTCTTCCAGACCATGTCACGTCGTGTGAGTTGTGGTTTGACCATCGTCCCGACCACCCTCTTGCTCGTGTTTGGGAATCCCTAGCCTGCGTCTGGTACACCGAGGACCAACAGGGGATAAAGGACTCACCTCGGGGTTGCATGTGTGCCTTCCACGGCATTTCTCCACAGTCGAAGGCCTGACACTTTTAGGATCCCGCTCGCCACCGTATTGTCAAGTCTCAAGATGCTCTTGTCTTGGAGCCTCTCACCTACCCCGACCTATCCAGAATTTTCTCGTTGATTGCCGGCCACGTTCTCACCTGTGTGGCTTTTTGGTGGATGGGGGAGTCTAGATTTATGGATGGGTCCATCTGGGCCTCCTCACCTATGGTGCAGTCTCCGGCTCATGAAGATCCGACCATTATGGCTGTCGGTCTAAGGCCTTGTCGGCTCCCTCTAGCACACCTAATTTCATGCCAATGTCCGTCCCTTCTAGCATACCTTCTCCCATGTCAGTCTCAGTCCCTTCTGGCACACCTCCTCCTGTTCCAGTCTCAGTCACTTGTGGTACACCTGCTCATGTGCAAGAGTCATTACCTTTTGGCACACTTGCCTCTGTG
The DNA here is from genome assembly GCA_023375785.1 of Penium margaritaceum. Taxonomy (NCBI): domain Eukaryota; kingdom Viridiplantae; phylum Streptophyta; class Zygnematophyceae; order Desmidiales; family Peniaceae; genus Penium; species Penium margaritaceum. Next base: position 54,426 of record SZWC01005944.1, read on the forward strand.
CCACTGCCAGTCCACTATAGAACACCTACTTTCGTGCCTGTGCCGGTCTGCTCTAGCATACCTCATCTTGTGCCAGTGGCAGTCTCCTCAGTCACAGAGGGTCCTCTGTCTACACCTACTTCTCCCGCGTGTGAGCCACCACCTTTCCATGATCTTCCTGCGTCCTCTCCCCTTCCCTACAAGTTTGACCAGCCGGTTGCTACGCAGCCTGAGCTGAACACCTCGACTTTGGGCTACTCTCGTGGGCCGGTGGTTGAAGACAGCCACCGGCCTCACGGGATCTAAGGAGAGACGATTTGGCATCTAGACACTCCACTTGTAGTGTTTGGAGTGGCAATCCTGGCAGAGAGATCCTTAGCCCGCGTGTCCAAGCAGACTACACAAAGGTGCACAATATGTGCCTTGTCGGTCACGAGTTGGTCTCTTGAGAGTTCTTGGTTGCTTGCGATGTTGCAACCAACCTTGTAGTGTTCAGACGGGGTCTGGAGGCATGTGTCTTAACCACCCAAACCTCTCCCTTCACTAATCGAGGCACGTTGAAGGAAAGACTCTTGGCTCAAGATGCACGGTTGTAGCGTGCTCCTTGTGAGGATGAGCTGAGAGCAAATCGTGAACACAGTGTCTATGAGCTTGTTGACCTCCCGCCTGGGTGGAAGGTTGTACATGTCAAGTGGGTCTTTTGCAGGAAGGTGAAGTCTAAAGGCTAGCTTGATGGCCAAGGGGTTTTCATAGGATGAGGGTGCAGATTTCACTGACACCTTTGCACCCGGTGGCTGCATGACCACTGTTCGTGCTTTTGGGTTGTTGCTCACCACGACTGGGAGTTACACCAAAAGGATGTGAACAAAGTGTTCCTCCATGGCACTATACAAGTGATCTACATGGTCTAGCCACATTAGTTTGAGGTCAATGACAAGGTCTGGCGCTTGTACAAGGCCTTATTCAGCTTGAAACAGTCATCTAGGTATTGGAACTTGGAGATCACCGACACACTGACACATGTTGGTTACGTACAGCGTGACGCCGACCCGCCTCTTTTTCTCAGATGGGCAGCTCAGAGCTTCACCGCCATCCATGTCTATGTGGACAACCTCCTGATTGCGTCTCCTTCTATGGAGGTTGTAAAGGAGGCCAAGGCATTCCTTTAGGTTGCATAAAAACTATAGGACCTTCATCTTACAATTGTGTTTCTCAGGATGGAGATTTTACATGATCGTCAGCAACAGACACTCTTGCTACATCACGCTCTGGGGGAGTGGTTTGCTTAGCTCCTTGGTGCAATTCCCACAGCCTCCACCACATCACACCCAACGGGCAGGGTGTTCTAAAGGTGGATGATCTAGCACAGCTAAGGAGATAGTGACGTTACCCTGTACCTGTGCCTGATCGGCTCTCTGATGTACTTGGCCACTACCACATGGCGTGGCACTGCCTTCACCGTCAATCTCCTTGCACATTTTTCATTGTGTCCTCGGGCGAGAGCCCAACACGTGGCTGTACAAGTGGTGTGATAGTGGTATCCATACCATACCTCGGACTTTGCTTTTGACGGCAGTGTTTGGTGGTAGTCAACGGCTACATAAACAGTGACTGGGTGTGAAACCCTGATGGGCGCAGTCAAACAGACCACATGTTCTTGCTGGGTGGCACTGATGTGTCGTGGAACAGTGGGAAGCAGGGTGTGGGGTGGCACAGCCATTGTGGCTGTAGCGTTTGTTTTATCCCATGTAGCACTGTGGGCTGGGGCTGCAGAGCCGTTATGGTTGTAGCGTCTGTTTTTTAGCTGCGTCAGTCTGTGCCTTACATCATTATGCACTGTCACAACCGGAGTGCTCTTGCCATTACAGAGAACTCTAGTGTGTTTCATGCACGCACAAAGCACAATGCTATTGAGCATCACTTTTTGCGTAATCTTGTGGAGCGACGGGTGATCTCCGTCATTTGGGTCGGCAAAGATATAAAGCGGGCTGAATTCCTGACCAAAGAAATAACACGTAGAAAGTTCATGGTGGCCATTCTTTCTGTCGGGCTTGAACCCTTGCTTGAGAGTGGCTGAGAGTGCTCCCTTGGCCAAACAAGGCATACAAGGGCTTGTTTGAAATCTGTGAAGATGTGATTTCCCACTCAAGAGTCAAATCAGACATTCGCATTCTCTGCAAACCTACATTTCTGTTTGTGCAACCTGCAACTCCCTCTCACAAACAGTTTGTCCTGGCTAGGCGGCTCTTGGTGAGCCTGATTACCTCCTTCAGGGCTGCCCTAGTTTCCATCAGTGACATCAGAGCTAGAACAAGGCTTTGCCTCATCCTTGAGGCACTCTTTGCACCCTGTTGTGTGCGAGATTTGTTTGGGGACTGAACGTTGCACTACCATGGTGACATCCACTTCGGTGGTGGCCGGCGTCAACATCGCCAAGTTCAAAGGCAAGAACTTCTTCAACTGGAGCCATAACATGAAGATGGTGCTGATGGAGAAGGGTCTCTGGAGCCAGGTTGATAAGAAGAAGAAGGAATCAGCTGAAGGCTCCCTCTCTCCTGGCGAGGCCCGTACCTACCGCGATAAGCGTGACGGCATCCTTGCCACCATCTACCTCTACCTCGCTGAACGGCAGCAACTCCTCATCCGTGGCATCCTCACGCCAAAGGAGTTTTGGAAAAGTATTGATTCTACTTATGCCTCTAAGTCAATCCTTATGAACATGGAGCTGCAACACTTTCACACTGTGAAGATGGATGAGTCCGGATCCATGATTGACTACATCAACATGGTGAAGTCTCTCTCTGACCAGCTTGCTACGATTGAGGAACTTGTTAAGGAACGTGTGCTCATGCTAACCATCCTTTCTGGCCTTCCTAGCAGCTACAGTCCTCTCATTGTTGCCCTGGACCAGCGTGGTGACAAGCTCTCTCTCAACAATGTGGAGGACAGCCTACTGTTTGAGGAGGAGCGGCACAAAGGAGACGAGGGCGGAAGCGGACTGGACGTCAATCTCATCACCAACTCTGGTCATGGGGGTGGTGCTGCACCAACCAGGAGCAACGGTGGAGGAGGGAAGAAGAAGGGGAAATACCATTACTGCAAGAAGCCGGGCCATTGGGCGCGCGAATGCCAGAAGAAGAAGGCGGACCTTGCGACTGGAGTGGGAGCGGGAAAGCGGTCCAACGCTTCCGCAAACGCAGCAGATTGGGAGAGTGGATTCGTGACCACCATCCGGGTCCTGCATGTCTCCAACAACACCGGCTTGTTCTTGATCATCAACTCTGGAGCCACGCGGTAAAGGAATTGTCGCCGGGAGTGGTTCATCGACAACACCGCCATTGCGCCTCATCGGGTGAACATGGGGGATAATCATGTGTAAATGGAACTTGGGGAGTTTTGATATTGTGTTTGGTGCTTCCGTTGAGGGTAAGCACATGGAACGTTTTGTGAAGGGGGTTGCTCCATGTTCCGGGGCTGGCAAATAACCTCCTCTCTGTCTCATCTCTCATCTCCGAAGGCATACAGGTTTGCTTTGAGAATGGTGGCTGCACCATCTCTGCCCGTGCAGGCCGTGTGCTTGCAAAAGCAGACAAGGAGGACAGACTTTATCGTCTCTATGTGGCGTCAGAGAAAGAAGCCGACTCAGCGTTGGCGGTGAGAGAGGAAAAACACAACATCGGCCTGCGGCACCGCCGGCTTGGTCACCTCGGCTTTGGCGCCATCATCTCCATGATGGTCCACGGCCTGGAGCTCAAGGGGGTGCAGCAGCCAAGTGCATCGGCTTGTGAGTGCTGTATTGAAGGGAAGGAAGCCCGCTCTCCTTTCACACCAGAAGGGAAGGGGGCGGCTGAGCTTCTCTTAATCGTTCACTCTGATTTGTGCGGTCCCATACCATCTCGGTCTTTGTCCGGCAAGTTGTACTTTGTCACATTCATTGATGACAAGTCAAGGAAGACGTCGGTGTCCTTCCTGGCTAGAAATGATGAGTGTTTTGATGCTTTCAAGGTGTAGATTACTGCTACACAGAATGAGAGTGGCAGGCGGTTGAAGGTGCTTCGCACCAACGGTGGAAGTCTCCAATAACTTCCAAAACTTCCTCAAACGTTGCGGGATCAGGCACAAGGTCATCCCACCTGGAACATCGCAGCTGAACGGCATGGCTGAACGTGTAAACCGTACGCTCATAGAGCGTGTTCGCAGCATGCTCCAAGACGCGGAGCTCGCGCCAACCTTTTGGGCAAAAGCGGTCAACACTACCGTGTACCTGAAAAACCGGATTCCCACGCATGCCGTGTCGCTTATGACACCGGAGGAGGCATGGAAGGGATGCAATCCAAGAGTGATTCACCTGAAATTATTTGGGTGTGACACATTCGTGCACGTGCCTGCTGGCAACCGTAACAAGCTAGATACAAAATCGGTGAAGGCCACCTTCCTCGGCTACGACACCATGGGATGCCGCCTCTACAACCTCACCGCACGCAAGAACATCTGCAGCCGTGACGTGGTCTTCAAGAGGACGTGAAGGGCTGGACTTGGAGCCCTATGTCTGCAGTTCCACTTGCTCCTGCACTTGTACCTGAAGTGGGAGACAAACCAGTAGCAGAAGAGGGCAGTGCGGAACATGGCAGTGATGGCGGCAATGACAAGGAGGTGGAGGGAGCTGGGAAGGAGAAGGAGCCAGCAGCGGAATCTGATGAGGAGGAGCAGTAAAGCAACAAATAGCAGCTACCACGATGGTTCGCACGCATCAACAAACGTGTGAAGGACAGTGGGGAGCAGCTACGGTGGTCCGAGAGGCTCGCAAAGAAGTCGACGCAACAAGGTGAGCGGCTGCACCTTTGCACCACTCCACCACCAACGGAGTCTTGTGACCTTGAGCTCCTCTTCCTCACTGTCACTGATGACCCAGCCACATTCGCTGAAGCCATGCACAGCGCCGAGGCAGCAGATTTGCATGCCGCAGCAGACAAGGAGTATGGTGAGCTCATGAAGAATGGCACCTGGACCCTCAAGGAAGCTCCACGCGGCAGCCGGGTGATCGGGTGCCAGTGGATCTTCAGGCGCAAGCGTGGTGCAAATGGTAAGGTGCTCAGGTACAAAGCATGGTTGGTTGCTAAGGGGTATGCACAGACTGAGGGTGTGGATTACAATGAGACATTTACACGTGTCACAAGATTTCCATCCATCCGAGAGATCCTCGCTCTTGCTGCTGCTATGGACTGGGAGGTGCACCAAATGGATGTGACGTGTGCATTTTTGAATGGTGACCTCGAGGAGGATGTGCTCATGGAGCAGCCAGAGGGGTATGTGGTGGAAAGGAGGATTTGGTGTGCAAGCTTGTGAAGGCACTCTACGGCCTGTAGCAAGCACCGCGAGCATGGTACCACAAGATGGATTAGCAACTGGCTGGGCTTGGTTTTGTGCGCAGCAAAGCAGACCATGCCATCGATGGGCACGTGCAAGAGGCAAGCCAGGTCATCACTTTGCTCTATGTTGATGATCTGCTTGTTGCATCTGACTCCAAATCTCTTGTGGACGATGTGAAGCAGTCTCTTGCTGCCAGGTTCGACATGAAAGACATGGGAGAGCTCAGTTACTACCTTGGCGTGCAAGTCAAGCGTGATGGGTAGCAACAGACTTTGGAGTTGTCGCAGAGCACGTACATGAGCGGCATCATCAAGCGCTTCAACATGGCAGGAGCGCGCAAAGCCGCAACACCACTGGAAGTGGGAGCAAAGCTGAGCATGACGCAGACTCCCCACGGCATGCAAGGGAGCAGCCGCATGGAAGCAGCGCCCTGTCAAGCTGCAGTTGGGAGTCTCATGTACGGAACAGTCGGCACGCGCCTTGACATTAGCCAAGCAGTGGGAGTTCTCACCAAATTTTGCGCGAACCCAGGCGTGCCGCATTGGGAGGCGGTCAAGCGCGCGCTGCGCTACCTCGACAGCAGTAGCAGCCTTTGCCTCACCTTCAGTTGCAACAACAGCCCCATCATCATCGGCTACGGTTACGCTGATTTGGGGTTGACCTGGACACAAGGAGGTCGACCAGTCGGTTCGTGTTTGTGCTCGGGGGAGGTGCAATCAGTTGCAGGAGCAAGAAGCAAGAGTGTGTCGCCCTCTCCTCCACCGAAGCACAGTACATTACCCTAAGTGAAGCAGCAAAGGAAGCCGTGTGGCTGCGTGAGCTGCTGGAAAGCCTTGGACAGCAGCGGACCACAGCGACCACCACGTACTGTGACAACATGAGGACCATTGCTCAAACTAAGAACGCAGAATTTCACGTCCGAACCAAGCACATCGACCTGTGGTACCACTTCATCCGCGAGCTCGTGGCGAAGCAGGTGATGCAGATCAAGTTCTGCCCTTCAAGCATGATGCTGGCAGAATTCCTGACCAAGCCGCTGGCAGCGCACCGCTTTCAGCGGCTGAAGGGACGGTGCGGACTTGTGTGATTTTTATTCTCGCTAAGTGGGAGAATGATGGATATGAGGGTGCCAGAAAGTGACAAAACTAGGTTGCTTGATAAAAATCCTTTGGCATGACATCTGCATAGGGGATGTTTCCCAGGTTCCAACACACTTTATGGAACTCAATTCGGAGTCCGTTTGAGTGAGTTATGGATTTCCAAAGTTTGGAGATCATGGGTCGGGTTCAAGTGACGACCTGAGCACTTTGAGCTCAAAAGGCGGCAAGATTATTGGCCAGGATGGCTGAGAGCAGCCTTCAAGGAGAAAAGCCGGCTGGAGGACCTCCAGGAGATTTCAAGGAAGGAGCAGATCATGATTTTTGGGCGTGCAGGTCGTGTGAGACATAATTATCATGTGTGACAGGGTGACTGCCGCTTATCCCACTAGGCTAGGAGAGTGTGCCAGAGGGTGAACTTTGACAGAGTGTATCTCAGGGCTCCCTTGGCCAAATGAGGCATGTAAGGGCTTGTTAGAAATCTGTGATTATTTAATTTCTCACTCAAGAGTCGAATCAGACATTCGCATTCTCTGCAAACCTATTTTCGCTTCCATAATTTCTGTGTGTGCAACCTGCAACTCCCTCTCACAAACAGTTGGTCCAGCCTAGGTGGCTCTTGGTGAGCCTGATCACCTCCCTCAGGGCTGCCCTAGTTTCCATCAACATTGTGTATCAATTGATCAATACCAGGCCTATGTGTGTGATCATTTTTAACGTCTGCCTCAAGATTCTGCATCTTTAGGTTCATACGGTGTTGCGTTTGGATGTATGTGCGCAGAGTTACGGCCAAAACAGTAGTTTTGGGCCAGTTTTAGGACAATCTGACACTATTGTATGCATCACCCGCCGTTTGCCGCAGCAGGTATTCATGTTGTGTGCCTGTTAGTTTTCATCTCTCTCTGCATTACTAAGCTGTGAGAGCTTATGAGACTTTGCGCGTCTCCATAGCTTAACTCATGTTGTTTCTTATACATGCTTGCTTGCTAGTGCGCCAGCTGACTAGAGTGTGTCGCCACGTGAGCAGCAACAAGGTCAGGAAGATTCCTCTCGATTTTCCTTTCCTGCATGTGTGTGTGTGTGTGTGTGTGTGTGTGTGTGTGTGTGTGTGTGTGTGTGTGTGTGTGTGTGTGTGTGTGTGTGTGTGTGTGTGTGTGTGTGTGTGTGTGT